>JASEVX010000890.1:0-36903 GCA_031761405.1 Serripes groenlandicus | reverse complement strand
GCAGACTGACTGACTCGGTGATCTGACATTGATCTGCAAATGACTAACTGAACGGTGTGTTATCATAGAGCGACTCTTAATGTAAGGTTATTCTTTTTCTGGTCATGAATTTTGTTAATCCGGATAATTTATTGACTTTAGTCGATTCGTTAGTTAATTTTGAATATTGTCATTCTTAATGTATTGAGCATGATACATACAAACATCCGAGGTTAAAGATTTGTTGTATATTGGGAAGGTGTAAAATTATGCTTATCTTGGTATTCTCTTCTTTTTGCTTTTTTCTTTTCGGAAAGAAACAACACTAATTTCAATGGGTTGGATGGAATCGGCGGTTGTACAACAAAGCATCTGGCGCCGTTGCAACATAACAGACGACTTTTGAAAACATTGTGCAAAGGCCGAATTGTGTTCATAATGAGCAATTTCTACATTTGCCACAGTGTGTTCAACTGTTTTCAGTAATTTTCACTTTTTTGGCCAAGTTGTTCTCAAAGTCGTCTGATGCAAAACTGATGAATAGTTGGAAAGAGTTAACACAATGTTATAAACTTCTTATGGAATGACACAGGAGAACATAAAAAAACGATGTGCAATGCAACGTCGATAAATGACAAATAAACCAGAGGTCTTGACGTGTTTGATTTTAGAATCGTATATTAAAATGCTAAAAATGAATTAGGTTAAAACACAAGATGACTACAAGACGAATTTTGATGCTAAGCATCAAAGACGCCGCGCATGATTTTAAAGCATGACTTAAAGGGAAGCAGATGCAGTTCAATACATTTAAATAACCTGTGCAAACGGGCAGGATATAAATATTTTGAACAAGAAGGCCAAATGTACCTTTATCTTAAACAAGAAGGCCAAGATGTTCCTTTATTGCTCACCTGGATACCATAGTCTATAATAAAATGTTATCAAGAGCAAAAAGGGTCCATTTTGATGTAGGGATTATACACTTTATATGCTAGGATCTATGTGATATTAAGCATGTACAGTTTAGTCTTCAAACCATTTGGTTAACCGTTTGCTTAACATTGACTGCAGCAATAAAGTGTCATACAAGCTGAAGTTTCTTAATTTTAAATATGATCTTACTAGATCAATTAGATAAACAAAAAACATAGATACTGAAATATTAACAGATATTAACTTAAGTGTTAATGCCTCTAGTTATAAGTTAAGTGTGACACAAGCTTTGGAAGGAGAGAGGGAAGTCTATTATCCTTCAATTTGAGCAGAAGTATGATAACAAAAGACGAGAGTATATAAACAAAAAATACAAATAATTCTAACGAGTTTAAAGATATTTAATATCAAAATTAAGCATTTATGAAATTAAAAGAAAAAGTTCTCTTGTATAGTCAACATATAGCAAGAATACAGTAGTCTGAATGAACAACTGTATGGGGAAGAACGTTTTAAGTTTAGTAATACAACAGAAATAAATAGGAAAAAACATCACCCAAATCCTTTTTCTGAGCTTTGATGAATCGAGTCGTCAGAACAGTAAATCAAACAATTTAAAAAGCGTGGCCTAGTGAACTCCGTAAACCAACTCATAACAAAAGCTTAGCCTAGTTAGTTGGGGAACAGTTATTAAAAACAATTTAAATGTGTCTAAAGTTTTGTAATAACGGTAAACGATGTACATATTTTGTATCTTGTTGTTTCTTAAATCAGTTAATACAATTTATTCAATCATAAAGGCTGTTTTTTCAAACATATTACAGAGTTTTTCTTTACAATAATATGTGTTGGTTGCTCCCTTTTCGATTACGTCACAACATGGTACAACATTAAAACTTATCCCATACTGACGCCGCGCTTCCACGCGGCGTCAATAAAATTCGTCCATGATATTTCTTTAACATGATATTTCTTTAACATGATAATGGCCAAACTTTCTGATGTTTAACAAGAAAGTGGAAAAATATATTCCAGAATTCCATACAGATTTGATTAACACAAGGATACTATATGTCAACTTGGTTCGAAAACACCAAAGTGTTTCATTGGTATATAAAAAAATAATTTGTGGGGGGTAACACTCAAATTAAGTTAGATAACAACTTTTATATCAATACACTTTTTTTAAAAAAAATCCATTACCATTGTTTAAGGAATGACGTGTTATGAGTCGTCTTAAATAACTTTGCTAACCCCAGTCCTTTCGATCTGATCTAAACGAAATATGATATCATTACACTTTCCTTTTAAACAGATGAAAACGAAATTTGATCTCAATACATTTTCCTTTTGAACAGATTAAACCGAAATATTATCTCACTACAATTAATTTTTAAATTCAAGATTAGCAATCATACAACATTTTGTATTCGCTCTGTTATATAAACAAAGTTATGTATATATTTCTATGTACCTTTTTATTGACAAAATTCAAGGAAATGTAATTATATCTATCATTAATTCCTCATTTCTTATAACTCCGGTTTGGAGTGGCATTGTTTTTCATGCTGTATTGTTGTATTTTATGCTATCAATGTTAAATTGTATGTACAATGGTGAGATGTAAATAAAGATTGTAACTATTAAAAAGGAGACCTTCATATGCTTTCTAAGTTGGATTAATTCTGCGATACTCGCTGTCATAACCGGGACACCAATTGGAAATCCGAAATTTATATAGAGAAAACCGAAATTTATATAGAGAAAACCGCAATACATATACATCCTTCTTATTTGTAAAAAATAAAGGTTTTTTAATAGTATTGTTTTCTTTAAGATCATTGATAAGAATAATTATGTTAGTGCTTATCTAAGAGAAAATCGTGAATATAGGTCAAAATAACAAAACATTCCGGGGATTTATTGTATTGTGAAACGATAAACGATAACATTAAAACAAATAAAAGATATAGTAAAACGTATGTCTATCAGTTTGCCATTGTATAACATGGTGAGGCAAAACGTATAGATAAAATAGTATTGAATATATTGATATCGAGGGCTTGGCGTGAAACAGTTGTAACTAAATACATATTTTTAAAACCCTGGTTTAGGGGCAATTTTGACCCTTTTGTAAACAATGCAAATTTAGGTGCCATTGCTCAGAATGAGCAATGGCACCTAAATATCCATTGTTTACCGAGAAAAATGATTTAACGCTTATAAAGACTTTATGGCGAGGTGATTAACCTTGGTAAAAATATACCAATTTTAGTTACAACCGTTTCACGCCAATCCCTCGATATACTCTCATTTAAATCAGACCAAACTACATCATTATTATACAGCGTCTTCTTCTTTTTTTCTTATCTCAATAAGCGAAAATCTTTTATTGCTTAACTTGTTTATTCTTCGAAAATATTTTTTCTGACATATCCATTTTCTTGTTAATATTGTATAAATCAAAATATGGTATTTAGTAATAACTAAGAATCATTTGCCAATGTATTCTTCCAACAATAATTCTTGGTTACCTAAACATTATAGTACTTCTCTGGCATGTTATAATTGATTTTTGTATTCGTGTATATAAATCATGTAAATAAATGTATTTTATGTCATAAAGCCATATTCTTTACGTGTATATACTTGTAAATGGCCAATGGTACTTATGTGCCTGAATAAAATTGAGTTAAGATGAGCTGAGTTAGTATAGTTTTATGCAATACAAGAAAAGGTTGCAAACTACTCTCCCTGAATGATCTGAATGAGGACGGAATTTAATTTCTGGAAACACTTCTTATGCGTGTAAGTGCACATTTTACCCATCGTGATTCGACTTTAGTCACCTTTTGTTATATTTAAGATGAAATTAGCATCCGAATCTTTATTGTACCATATATATATATTCGTTCGTCCGTCCGTTCATTCATTCATTCACTTATTTTATTATGTTTAGTTTGTTTACTTCAATGTTTATTTAAGAAACTATATGATGGGTTTACTTTACCTTTCGTTTCTGTAAAGAACTCTAGTTATACAATCAGTTATGTGTAAGATACTTTTCATTTTGTCTTGTTCTGCAATTGCTTTACTTTTTTTTTCCAGAAAAGAAGCGAAACTTTTTTTTTTAAACACACACCCATTTAACAGTGAACAAATATTTATTTAACAATGACTAGGTTCATGCAATCGAATTCGGGCACGTAGTTGGTATGTCTCTTGTCCTATGTATACTAGGAAACATGCCAACTACATGAGCGAATCTGTGCTGTGTACTTATGTTGATATAACTATGTTGATATATATGTGTTTATCCGGTGGAACAGTGAAATGTACTCACTGTATAAATATATTTTTTTCTTAACAGTGACATATAGGCCCATTGGGCCGGGTGTTTTCCCATTATTATATTTTGTTTTATGTTTGTTTTGTTATACACATGTCACTAAAATAAAAGATTTACTTACTTACTTATACATGCTTGTGATTTAGATCAGATATTGATGTTTTACATTTCACGAAAGGCCATATGCTTTTTATTTGTAATATTATTTCAACAATACATGTAATTATATAAGATACTGAAATAAAATATGAAACCTATATAGGAGCGGGCAAGGTTTAAGTCGGGTTTTGACGTTTTTGATATTGATATAAGTTCTACCATCTGTATCAAAACAAAACAAGTATGTTGATAACTCTTGTATTTGTATTTAAGTTCTATATTTTGTTTGATCAAAATTGTATTTTTGTCATTCATACATTTCTCTTCCGTGGTGTTCAAATCATATGTTTAAATAAAACGTTCTTCTCCGTCTGTAAGAAAACTTTACTTTAATCTCTCCATAACTTTATTCAACGGATATTTGCAAAATAATTTAGAGTAGCCTTTTCCTGACACATACAATAACATAATAAATAACATAACATAATGTTTATAAGCTTAATTTATTGTTGCTCAAGATTGCTGGGATAGCATGATAACTGATCTATCGGTGTCAGGATAGATATGACCGAATGATAGTAAATTACCAGAATGCGCCGTAATATAACTTATATAGTACCACTAGAGATATAAATGATATTTAATTTTGCATACATGCCTAAAGGAGAATTCAGTCTCAATACTTGCATAAAAGAAACTAATACGATTAACTAGCTTAATATAATAATTGTATTAATTTACTTTCAGTCTGATATACTACTTGACTTTCATAAACATTGGCATATAAATGTAAACTTTCATGAATCATTGTTAACAAAATGATAAGATAGATAAGATAAGTAAGAAATATTTTATTATAGTGACATGTGTATAACAAAAACATACAAAAATTATATAATGGAAACACACCCGGCCGCGTTGGGCCTATAAGTCACTTTATGTACAGAGTAATAATTTAAACATAATAGTAACATATTTACAAGTAAATATAGTATATGAATAGTTAGCTTCACAAAGAAGAGCAAGAAAGTTATATTATCATTTACTAAATGGACTAACATTAAATATTTAGATTTAAACAAACAATTTATATAATACTTTAGTTATATCAGGGACACTATATTACAGGGATATGAAACGCGTGCGGTTTCATCAGCCTTATCAGTAATATGTTGGCCTCACTTCGTACAGGTATCGGCCATTTTGATTTACCCATTCCGATAGATAACGACCTTCACTTGCGTATGATAACGGTTACTTGCGTGTAAATACGGCTGTTTTCGTTGATTTGCTAGCGCTATTTACAGTAACCAGGGACACAAAATATAGACTCCCAGCATATTTATTTCATATATACCTGCCACGATTCTTCGAATTCTTGAAAAAGAGATAAGCGAATTAAAAAAAATGCTGTTTTAGGGATTTATGACACTGCGTGTACCTCCCTGATATTTGAGAACGTCGAAAGAGAGATCTGTACAAATGGGTTAAAAAAAGCTGTCCAAATATGACCTTATAATTATCATATTTAAAGATAAATTTAGAGGTCTGCTTTGATATTCTCCGTTCCTTTTGTTTTTTTAAATGATTTCAATGCAAGCTGGTGATAATTAGATTAAATTAGATAAGCGCGTCATAAAAGCCAACGTCGAAAAGATTGAATGTTTTGCTTTCGTCAGCTCTCAAGTTATGAATGTGACAAACAATGTATGATTATATAAGGAAATAATATATGCAAAGTGCAGGACATGATCTCTCAGACTATATATATATGATGGTTGATCAGACAAAATACGAAACTAGTCATTAGAAGTAATTTCTACTTTTGCTGCAATGGTTTCAAAAAAGTTGTCTGCTTAAGAGAGTCTGTATTATGGAAAGGTTCAACTCCTAAGCAGCTAGACTCTTTCAACCTTTTGTTTTATTATATATTTTGACATTGTATGGATATCTGGAGCGAAATGCAGATAAAAATCAGTATGTATAGGTATACGTACAGGCTGATGTTGGCATTTATTATATCAATATAATGCTATTTTACTTAATAAATGTCTTAAATATACATATATATATATTAATGAAGTTTGACCAGGGGAAATAGTGGTTTGTACAAAAGATTCAAATTTGTGTAAAATAATTTATTCTTTTATCAAGAAGTCTTAGTCAAGTGGTATTTTAATCTTTTCAAAATAAAAACAATAACTGGTTATTAAAAAATCGTTTGATGGAAAAACAGATTGTATTGAAAACATGAGATTATTTCTTGATTGAGATGGCCCAAAACAATAAAATATATGCAATTCTAAAGAGGTCTATAATATCACACTGACCAGATGGCAGGGTGACTTATGTTATGTAACATTATGCAATCATTTCCTGTCGTGTTCCATATGTGTTGGTTACATACTAATTAATTGGTTTTATAACCCTTTCATTGTTCATACAGGGAAATGGGCTAATTGGTAATTAAACTCTTATTAATAACCCTTCTCAACATTCAAACATCTGCAGCAGACAAATTCGAATTCATACTTGGCCATTCATTTTGCAAATATATCTAAGATTGTAAATGTAATTATGCTTTAATAAAAAAGGGCAAACCATTTTTTTAAAGGAAAAAAAATGCTCAAGAATCTTGACAATCAATTTGGATGCAGCAGACGACTTTTGAAAACAGTACAACAAAAGGAGAAATTGTTCATAATGGCTCCTTTTGTCACAATTAATAACCCTTCTCAACATTCAAACATCTGCAGCAGACAAATTCGAATTCATACTTGGCCATTCATTTTGCAAATATATCTAAGATTGTAAATGTAATTATGATTTAATAAAAAAGGGCAAACCATTTTTTTATAGGAAAAAAAATGCTCAAGAATCTTGACAATCAATTTGGATGCAGCAGACGACTTTTGAAAACAGTACAACAAAAGGAGAAATTGTTCATAATGGCTCCTTTTGTCACAATGTTTTTAACTTTATTCAACACTTGTTCTTTAATATTTTGTCTATGATGTTCTAGGTCGTCTACTGCAGATTTGTTTTATGTGAGAAAGGGTTAACTTTCACTTTCATTCATATACCAATAGTTTAATACATGTTACGTACATACATTCATTCATGTACATGTACCAATGTTTTAATATTATACTGTATATCATATAATTATTGATTTCCTAGGTTTCTTTGCTAAAGGAGTGCATTTGTTTTTCGTTTTCTTAGGCCTCCTGCCAATTCGTCCCCTTCTGCTGCCATGAAGTTGGCCCATTCTGAAATAAATTAACATTGAATAATGATTATATAGTTTGCCTTCATTGTTAAAACAGGGATATATTTCATTGATTAAAAACTTAATATCATGAATTAATTGTTGGAAAGTTACACACACATCTAGGTAATAAAGAAGTACCCATCATTTTCACTAATTCGTCGCCCTTTGTTAAAATTTATCCGCGTTTTTCTCAGTTTTTCTCAAACAATTCTAGGTGAATCTCGGCATACAACAGGTTTGTGAAAATAATTTAAACCAACATTGATCATTCAACATTATCAATCTGACCTTTAAATGTATATAAATTGGCAATATAGAACCGCAAATCATGTTTTGTATAAACCCGATTCGTTATTTTTCTAAATGTCCGCCATTTTTTTAAAATTTCATCGCATTTTTTCTCAGACAATATTAGATTCTCCATTGAATACATACAGGTTTGTAAAATAATTTAAACCAAGATTGATCATTTAACATTTACAATCTGACCTTTGAATGTGTTTATAACAGCAATATTTAACAGTAATTGATGTTTTGCATAGCCCCTATTTGTTATTTTGACAAAATGGCCGTCATCTTTTTTAAAATTCATCGCATTTTTTCACAAGTTTTCACAAACAATTCTAGAAAATTTCCGGCAAACATCAGCTATATTAAAATAATAGGGACACAGTTTGGCCAATGATCTTTTATAATATAACATTGAAATGTGTTTATAACGGCAATATAGAACACATGGCGGTCCCCCGCATAGCCTATATTCTTCGTTTTGACTTTATTGACCACAATTTTGTTAAATTTCATCGCATTTTTTATCATTTTTTCTCTGACAATATTAGATTCTTCATTGCATACAACAGATTTGTAAAAATAATTTAAACCAAGATTGATCATTTAACTTTTACAATCTGACCTTTCAATGTATTTACAAAGGCCACATTGAACAGTAAATGGTGTTTTGCATAGCCCCGATTCGTTATTTTGACAAAATGGTCGTCATCTTTTTTAAAATTCATCGCATTTTTTCACAAGTTTTCACAAACAATTCTAGAAAATTTCCGGCAAACATCAGCTATATTAAAATAATAGGGACACAGTTTGGCCAATGATCTTTTATAATATAACATTGAAATGTGTTTATAACGGCAATATAGAACACATGGCGGTCCCCCACATAGCCTATATTCTTCGTTTTGAATTTTTTGACCACAATTTTGTGGAAAATATCGACTTCAAAAACTCATTGCAATAACTATCATTTTTTGTTTAAATACAAGCTCAAAGTTAACGTAAATGTAAGAAAAAAAGATAGAAATTATGTTATGTACTTACATTCTCGGTTATTCCTTTTTAAACTTATTAATTTTAATAAAACATCCATCTATCTACATCGATAGCCATCGCGGAAATGAATGTACGAAGTGGATAATGACCAGAGCGGCTAATGACCGCTTTTCTTACAGCGAGGCGAAGATAACGGAGCTTATCGATTCGCTTCATATCCCTGTATATAGTGTCCCTGGTTATATATAAAGCATTGATCTGCGTTTTTTAAATGCAGTTGAAATAAAAGAAGCACATAGTCTGGATTCCTCACATACTAACATTTTAAGTTTATCTATTTCTGAAAAAGTATGAAATGGGTTGTGTTTACTTGAAATATTTCGAAATAATAATTGTCTTTCATTGCTATAAAGATTACATTTCAAAAGAAAATGAGTTTCATTTTCAATAGAATTTGAAGAACATACTAAACATACCCGTTCTTCTGGTTTTTGACCAACAAATCTACCGGTTTCAATTCTAAGCGGAAGTATCCCACAGCGTAATTGAGCTAAAAACGATCGTTCTGTTTTATCTAGATTGAGTTTAACGTAGTTTTCACAACAATATTCTGTTTCAAATGTGATGTATGTGCGTAGTTTGGCAACGTTATGTATACCCTTAAGCCAAGTTTCGTTGTGCTTTGATAAAAGAAGTCGTTCAATAATGTTGACGTCGCAGGTGAGTTTATCTCTATAAATATTCTCCATATTAACAGAAGTTAAAATACTTTTACATCAGAACACCAATACTTGGTATTGTATGAACAGAGACATATAAACACATGTTTATATGTCTCTGGTATGAATAATCAAAGAGGAAAACTTTCTTTGTTATTCTTGAGTTATTCATCTTCACTAACCTATTCCATAGACGTAAGATATTAACCCAACGTCTTGTTTTACATGGGACCCACCCGATCTCCCCAGTCAATGCTAATGTGGGTGTAAACCTATGGACACCTAAAAAATATCGAATCGCTCTATTTTGGACGACGTCGGCTTTATTATGCGGTTTAAATCCCCATACCCCTGAGCAATAGTCCATTACTGGAAAAACACACGAATTATATAGTTTTGTGTACGTTTGAACTCCAACGGATTTAAAATTGTGAATTTTTGAGATAACGGATGATAGTGCTTCGTAAGTCTTTGAAGGCTGGCTATTATATATTGAATTGTTTTGTATTGTGTTGCATGTATAGGTTCATCTTCGCAAGCCAAGGCTAATTTGTCCATTACATTACCATAATAACTTATGGGAATGGTAATGTACGAAGTAGCCTTGGCTAGCGAAGATGGTATAGGTTGCACTTTAAATAATAAAATATCTATCTCTCTATATATATAGTTATTTTTAACAGAGACCTGTTTAGGTCTCTGTTTTTAAAACGGAGAAAAAAATACCATTAACGTACATTAGACCTGAATACTCCATAAACATAAACAGTGGAATCTGTATACTATATACCACCCATGGGGACACAACAACATGGTCTATATCACAGGTCGTCTTTAACTGCAGGGTCATATATACAATATACATATATACAATATATTTTGTATTATGTTATGTTATATGATATTGTATTGTAATGTATTGTATTGTATTGTATTGTATTATATTGTGTTATATTAAATTGTATTGCCTGTTAAGCATGTATATATAAAGTGGTGATAAGGATATGATATTACGTTTGAACAATACCTTCTCCGTCTATGACACGACATGTTACCTCTTGCGAATTTTTGTACCTTGTAAATTGGTAAATGTGCTCCACTTTCTATGTCAATTGTAATGTTTATTTGTGTAATTTGTTTTTCTCACAGGTCATGTGGCCTCATGATTGAATTTATATTTGAAATAAACTTCTTCATATACAGACAATGAGTGGTTGGGAAACTTAAACTTTGCGGTTGCTATTGACAGGGAGTCGCTATTCCAAGGTGGACTTTTGCACAGGTTTAACAGTACGTATATGTATGTGTTAATATGTTTACTATATCTATATTTATCACATGACGTTGCTTGTATCCCATGTACTATACCCATTACGTATTTCTTTATATACAACGTGTGTAATATAACATGACCTTATACTAGTAAAATGACGTCACGTCATCGTTTTGACGTCATACGTTAGTCACTTTGGCGCCAAAACCCGTACATTTCATCTAGAAATATTGTAAACGTTAAGTACATTTTTATCGAAATACGCCTCATAAGTCACTTTATGTGATAGATATAATATCTCATGAGTGTTATTTATTATTCCTTTTAATAAACTAAGCTGAATATGACCTCGGGAATAATTATTTGTGGCATTGTTATACAATTTACTGACGAAATTAAAATAGCTTTGGAAAACCCGATTTTCTTCGTGTGTTTTCGTCATGTGATAAAAAGAATCTGACATTCGTTGTCATTTCATAAAGTTTTATTAAACTCGTCCAAGAAATTTATTATTAAGCTCGCCAAAGGCTCGCCTAATAAAAAAATTCTTGAACTCGTTTAATAAAACTTTATATAAAATGACAACTCATGTCAGATCCTATATATATACAAGCAAGAGTCCTCTTTGAAATTAAGTGTCGAAGGGTAATCGGCATACTTATCAGTACATACTATAAATGATCGTACATCAATGGATACTGTTCCCTCATACACATATTCTACAGCAAACGACTTTAAACAAAATATTTTAGCAAAACTATTGAAAACTATTGAAAGTTCAATGAAGAAAAAAAGTTGAAAATATTCCACCATGATTTCTAATCTCGTCTGCTGCATAGGCATCAAAATGCGTCTGCAAATGGGAGGGAGTTTAATATTCCTAAAGTTTTACAAAAAAATAAAAATCGTATGTTGCCTCAGTCCATAGAGATATTTAAGTCACGACAGGTTATTTTATAATTAATTCATATTTGAAGAAATGTAAGTTATTTCTATTCGAAATTGAAATTATCAAATTGCTTTCTCGATTAATACTGTTTCAATCTAAACATTCAAATCAATTTGCGATTTGAAATTTGAATTTTATTTTTAAAAAAAATGTCTAAGTTAGTATATATATATAGTTTTGCATGTTTGCAAGGAACATGTGGAAAATGCGCAATGGCGAAGTTTCAGTTGGATCTACACCGGTTGTGAATACCTTATGGTTGGTTTTCCTAGAAGATAAAGATCGACTAATCGACTTATTTTGTAGGAGATAGAGGCTCGGAGGGATGCTTCTTCATTTTGTTGGAGGAAGCAGATATCGTTCGTGATTGATTCAAGTTATATGAAGTTTAAGTGATTCGCAATTACATGTACATGTTAACATTTATGTATATCAAATCTAACGAATGCTTCGTCAGAAGAATTTAACCCTTACACACATTGAATAAGCATACAGCAAAACCGAGGAAATATAAAGAAAACCATTAAAGTTCAATTTTAAACACATTGTGGCAAAAGGAGAAATTCTTGTTATGAGCAATGTCTGTTGTAGAGGCGCCAGAAAGCGTCTGCATATGGGAAAGGGCAAACATGTCCAAAGTACCGAAGAGCTGAATACATATGAACATAGAACATAGAACGTATTTATTGATTATAAACAAACATACAATGTTTCGAACCAAATACAATCAATTTACAAATCAAAATACAAGAAAAAAAAAACACACAAAAAAAAAGAGAGAGAAAAATACCAAACAATACAAGATCTTCAATCAAACCAAATTATGTAGAGACATGTTTGATTGGGTCAAGCATTATTATAAAGATGCGCATTTCGTTCTTTATAACATTTATAAATATAAATTCATAGATTTAATACTTCATTTTTCCTTGCAGAAATCAACAAGCTTAACAATGTATATACACTTGGGTTTTTCCTATATTCCTTATTGATATATTTTTGCCTGTTACGAAGATGTATATCACATACCAAATATGTTAACCGGTGCTTTATACAACAGGAAGATTTCATTTGATCCTGTCCATGCGAAACGGTACAAGTTGGCATTTCTGAAAAGTGTGAATTCAGATCAGCCTTTACATCTTCTCTTCCTTATCAGAATATAACTTGACAGAAGGATTTGTTTTGTTTGTTTGTTTGGAGTTTAACGCCGCTTTCAACAGCTTTGGTCATATCACGGCGGTCAGTGCACCTACCCATGTTTTCCTGGCTTTCCCACACCGGTACTTACACAACATTCTTTCGAAGCCACTGACTACTTTCTCACATAGATCAGAGGTGAGAGGCAATGGAAAACATCGCCCGAAAGAATGTCGCCGCAACCGGGTATCGAACCCGTGACCTCCAGATCACGAGTCGGATACGCTACCAATTGAGCTACCCGGCTGGGTCTTGACAGAAGGAAATATACTCGCTAATATGAGCCGTTCCGTGAGAAAAACCAACATCGTGAACATACCGCGCAGGCTAATCCGGACATACACTTTTCGCCCCCCTGTGGATTTTCTGTTTCATGAAGCATTACTCTATATCTCAATCCCCCTGAGACGGAACGTGTCGGCCCGGATTAGCCTTCGCGGACTACGCAGGGTGATCTGGGTCGATATATTACGCAGAATCCATGATGTTGGTTTTCTCGTGGAACGGCTCATATGTATATGTTTACAACTGTTTATATGACGATTTTTGACTATGCGCGTGAATGCCTCATGTAAAAAGAATTTTAAAAATTATGTTATGTTCTGTATAACGGGGAAACATTGCTGAAAATAGCAAAACTGCTCAAAATTAGAAGTTTTTTCTAATTTTCCAAAATATTCATGTTTGTGGTAAAGGTATACTTTCAAATTAATTGACAGATATAAGTACTTAAAGATGAGTGCAAAGCAGTCCAATAACTAAACATCATGTGGACACATAGTAATGGGTAAAAAGTAGGCTTAATGAAAACAATATCCGCTTAATTCATGCGACTAGTTTCATCACCATTAAGTGTTTTTTTATAAGTTTATAAGTATAGCTGTATATTAATATAAGAATAGAGAAAACATTAAGACCAATATAAGACTGAATGAACGTACAGGCTAATCTTAGATCACAATTGTTCGCAAATTTTGATTATATAAATCACATGATTTCTACCGTGATAAACAAATGTGCTGCGATCTGCGAAAATCAACCGTCATCAATTTACGATCAGTGTAGAACCAGACGGATCTGGCTCTACATTATTCGCGGTAAATTAGTCATAGAAGGTTTCAAGAAACTCCAGTAAAGCAGTATCCATTTGGATCTTAGAGCATGGATGCACCCACAAATCATCTTCCATTCATATACTATTTACGCTAAGGTTGATTTTCCTGGAGCACAGCTTAATTGTAATAATTACGCTAAGGTTGGTTTTCCTGAATCACCGTTCACATGTTGATTACAGTCGAGTATATAGTTAACAGCACTAATACATGTCATTTGCATTGATTTACTTACGCACACAATTCAGCTTGTACTATGAACAAGTATACAGACTGCATGTATTTACATGTAATCAGATGTTCTTTTTTATGTTCTCAGTTCCAATAATTATATACAAGAGCAATGTTTGTATTCATTGTTTTGTTGTAAATGTTTTATTGTATTGTGTTATTACAAATAACTTATTTCATATGACTTTATGCGTTCATATAATGTTTGTTTTGTTGTAAATGTTCTATTGTATTATGTCATTACAAATAACTTATTTCATGTGGCTTTATGCGTTCATATAATGTTTGTTTTGTTGTAAATGTTTTATTGTATTGTGTCATTACAAATAACTTATTTCATGTGACTTTATGAGTTCATATAATGATTGTTTTGTTGTAAATGTTTTATTGTATTGTGTCGTAATAAATAACGTTATTTCATGTGACTTTATGAGTTCATATAATGTTTGTTTTGTTGTAAATGTTTTATTGTATTGTGTCATTACAAATAACTTATTTCATGTGACTTTATGCGTTCATATAATGTTTGTTTTGTTGTAAATGTTTTATTGTATTGTGTCGTTACAAATAACTTATTTCATGTGACTTTATGCGTTCATATACTTTTTGTTTTGTTGTAAATGTTCTATTGTATTGTGTAATTACAAATAACTTATTTCATGTGACTTTATGCGTTCATATAATGTTTGTTTTGTTGTAAATGTTCTATTGTATTGTGTCGTTACAAATAACTTATTTCATGTGACTTTATGCGTTCATATACTTTTTGTTTTGTTGTAAATGTTCTATTGTATTGTGTCATTACAAATAACTTATTTCATGTGACTTTATGCGTTCATATACTTTTTGTTTTGTTGTAAATGTTTTATTGTATTGTGTCATTACAAATAACTTATTTCATGTGACTTTATGCGTTCATATACTTTTTGTTTTGTTGTAAATGTTTTATTGTATTGTGTCATTACAAATAACTTATTTCATGTGACTTTATGCGTTCATATAATGATTGTTTTGTTGTAAATGTTCTATTGCATTGTGTCATTGCAAATAACTTATTTCATGTGACTTTATGCGTTCATATAATGTTTATAATTATGATGACTGATAGGCATAGCGGGTCGGGTATGGTAACTTTGTATAACATTTGTTATTCATGTTTGTAAACTCATTGTTCACCTTAATAAACAAAGTTCTTATTGCAACTTATTTTATAGATATATCGTACCGATCAATTCAATTCAATTCAATTTCTTTTTTAAAGTACTTAGGCCTCTGGCCCATATACATTAATATTTACAAAAATATAATATGATTGACACAATTGGAATGAGATATTTTACAGAAACAATTATTGAGATATATTACAGAAACAATTACTGAGATATATTACAGAAATAATTATTGAGATATATTACAGAAATAATTATTGAGATATATTACAGAAACAATTATTGAGATATATTCTTAAAATATTGAACTAGTTATATGATTATAAACATACAAGTAAGCTATACAGTGTTTGAAGATATAAATCAGGCAAAATAAAACGAAACGTAAGGCAAATGTAGTCATTTTAAAGAGTTGTACATTTGAATAAGAACTTTACAAACAGTTATTTGATAGTTATTCCGATTTATGTATGATGTACATTTACGATTCGAACTTTATATGATTAGGTAGCAATACATATAAAACTACACGAATATGAGCCGACTTGAGCGGTTTGTGTTCCTAATGGCATTCCGCTTTGACATCACTGATCTAAAGTTATATTGACATACAATCACTGAGGTTGCCTTTCAAGTTTTTAGAATGCAAATAGCCATTCTAAATTTGGAATGGCCTAATTTTGAACACATCATGACCAGTTTCAGAACGTAAATGCTTTTATGTATATTTGATACGCAGAAAATGAGAACATTTATAAACTAAAAATGTGGTCGTTATAGCCAGGGAATTGCTATTCAAAGATGGTCTTTAGAATAGGTTCGACTGTACATGCTGACGGCGAAGACTCTGGCGAGAATGTGCGGATGCACAGGCTCGCCTGAGTCTTCACTGTACGCAGATACATCAAGATCCCACATCGCTATATGTGGTAACAATTATATATAACTTTTACGTAAAGTACTTACCACTTGTGTTCCAGATGGTTTTTACGTCCGTTTTCAAGGATTGTTCTACGTAGTCGACGGGGTCCGAGCTAGATGACAGCATGTCCCGCAGCAAGGCGATGTAAGAAATGGCTAGACGTAACGTATCTATCTTAGATAGGCGCTTTTCGTACGGAAACGTGGGTACGTGTTGACGCAGTTCCTCAAACCCAGAATTTATACTCAGCATCCTCTTCCTCTCTCTAACATTGGCGGAGAATCGGATCGGTGGGTGGTTCATTCCATTCCTCATGTCGTCATCGAGTCGTTCGCACATGGCTGGTACGTAACTATGCGCGCACGACGGGTAATCGTGCGGCTGGGGTGAACCGTTCATCGTGTATAAACAGTTTTCGTCACGCAGAACGGCCGACCCGTTGGTCACGTAGTTTTCATCGTGGATAACCGAGCTGTTGGTAATGTAATTCGCTCGTTCCGTCTCATCAAGTTCATTTTCAAAACTTCGACAATAGTTCAAAAATTCCGCTGAAACATTTTGTGCCATCTTTATTGTACTCGGTCAATGTTTTTGAACTAACGTTCATACAACTCTTTTTTCACAAAAATATTATTTATAAAAAAATAAAAAAAATATTCCTACTGTTCGTTATTTCGCTATTAAGGATGAATATAAAATTAAAAGCAATTATATTTAAATTAACAAAAACCGTTACACATTTGTAAACATCCTGAAGATATCCAAATATAATGACATTAAAAATCGCTACTCTTCATTCAGAAAACATTTGTTTAACTAAAGCAACTCGTCTCTGGTGGAAAATGTTCTCATTTTTCGAAAAAGGACTCGAACTTATATTCGTACGTACCCCGGAGTCAGATTTAGAAGAAAACTGCCAAAATCATCTGTTTGCCAATTACAGAGCGGATCCCGTTAGAAACGTCATTCCGCGAGACTTCATTCACAAGTGTCGTCTGAAGGTGACTTTTCAATAGGAGAGCCATTCAGAATCGCGGCAGGGTGGAGAGGCTCAATTTGTAATACAGAAAACAATCAATTAGTGCTCTTAATTTGCCGTTAAATCGTCGGGAGAGACCCGACTCCCGCTGCTGACCATATTTGAAGTGGTATTGTATCATTTATTGAATTTCACACTACACGTACATGATTGTAGTGTAGCAATTTTCGACACGCTTATTTAGATAGATGGTTGACACGTCGCGTGGCGGTCATGTGACTGAATAGATGCCCACCAGGGGGCGTGCATCGCAAGACTAGTCTTCCTGTCCTGTCGTACTTTTTCTCTCTGGTAAAATGTTCGCATTTTTTATGAAAATATTTCCGCTGTTAAAATCGTACTATCGTTTGTCCAGATATCAATTCATTCGAATAATAATAAAATAGCTGAAACCGTTAAAAGGTAATTCAAAATGTAAATTGTATATGTAAAAGTTGAATTGTTTTCATAATGTTCAACCATTGTAGTGTAGCTAAAAGTGGTTTTCTTTCAAGCTAAAGTTTAGTTTAAACCTTTTTATTTTTAACATCGATTCAAAAATAAGGTTGCAGCTTATATAAATCACGCTAAAGGCATCTAACATGCTCATCACATGATTCGAACATAGACCTTTGCATGGTGCGAAAGGCCTAACAAAGGCTTAAACGGGATATGTTAAGTAATTACAGCTCTTAATTGCATTAAATATTCACTTAAGATTTGTTAAAATATCCTACATTTAGATATATTATAGAATCCCCGAATAGAATTAAACGCTGTTATTTCAATTTCGGAACTGCCTTTTGCTATTGAATAAATGCGCGTTTCTCGTCATTACTACATTTTAGGCAATTTGCACTGACTCCAATTGAAAAAGCGGGCAGGAACTACTTGAGTTAAAAGACACGGTAATGATAGTAGCCGAGGGACAAACGAAGATAAAGACGATTTCACTTAATCAGTAACACATGTAGCTTATTAATTAAAAGATTAAAAGCAATTACATACAAATTAACATTGTCCAAAACGAAAAATACCGTTTATTCCAGTGAATTGTAAACAAGTACATTTATTTTCATATTTTCATATTTTTTTTGTGAGGAATATTATAAATTAAAAAAATAACAAATTTATTTTGTTAAAAAATGTTCCTTGTGTAAATAGAAAGGAACTTCCCGCCAAATGATTAGCGAGTAAAAGTAACCATATTTATGATTTGGTGACACAGTGAAATGATAGCGATTAATTGATTAGGGTTAAATCCGTTTTCAACCATTTTCAATCATATCACGGCGACCAGCTCACCTATCCACGTGATTGATGGCTTTCTTACACCAGTACATCATACAACAGTCTTTCCAAGCATCTTGTTGCTTTTCCACATAGACGTTTAGCCCATTGGAAACGTTGGAAAAAATGTTTGTCGAACTGGGGTTTGAACTCACAACCCATGGATTGACAGCTCGCGTCGCTACTACTGGAACTTCTGCATGTGAGAAAGGATCAATACATCCTATAACATCGCTGTACAGCGCCAGCAAGGAATAATTGGGTGAATCAGTTATGTATTTATAACAACAAGGGAAGGAAAATATATCATAACCTTTTATATAAAAAATTAGAACAATTTCATATAAATTGTGTTCTCGGGTAGTTTTAACATCATCATCAACAGCACCAGCACCAGCACCAGCACCACCGCCACCGCCACCACCACCAAGTTGTTATAACTTGTTGCAAGACCCATTTGATTTGTCTGTAAAAATGATGATCAAATTTGTTAAATATATGTCTATATGAGTTTTACATGTATTTCGATAATACAATGTGTTTAAAGTTAATAGCCTCTTTTATATGCTTACAGACAGCCTCGGTGGTGTAATGGTAGAGCGGCCGCCTCGGATGCTAGAGGTCGCGGGTTCGATCTCCTTGCCGGGTCATGCTAAACACTTTTAAAATGGTAGTAGGGACTGTCCTCATTGGCTCTCAGGGTTACGAGGTTAGCATTACGACTGACTGGCTGGTATCAGGATAAATGCACCAGTAGTACTGGTAACTTACCCAAGGATTGTCGTGGTATAGCTTAAAAATGTTGAAAGCGGCTTAAAACACCAAACATTGAATTAATCCATTGTCTGCTTACATAAACAAAGAGGCTTTGGTGTATCCACTGGCGAACATCTAGACATTTATACAGGTGTGAAACCGTTGTAACGCCACGTGTCATCATGTCAAACCAAATTGCGTTTGTAAAAGTGTGACATACCGAACATAGACTCTGTATCGCTGTGACCAACGTAATCCGTCTTTCACCCTTTCCCACATACAACATAATATTTTACCATGACGCCACATATTACTTACTTGATAACACCATTTGTATCAATAGATTTTCTCTATGTGTATCCATATATATATAGTTTCAAGTTTCAAAGTTTATTAGCAAACAAAAGACAGTACTGCAAATGCAAACTAAACATGTATCATCTATACATAAGTATGCCATAGATATATCTTTCCGGTTTCCTGGTCAAGCTATTGTGTATTAGATATGGAGGAAAACGACCAAAGGATTCTCTTCCTCTCTCCAATATTGGCGGAGAGTCGGATCGGTGTGTGTGTGTGTTTAAACATATGCATATATTTCTGTACACCGTTTTTAGTGAAATGTAATGATGTTTTAATTAATTTATCATCTCTTCTAACCCCAATTCGGAATTGCATTGTTCTTTTATGTTGGATTGTTTATTGTCTGTTATAAATGTTAAATTGTATGTACTATGATGAGATGTAAGTGAAAAAATACTCTTTATTTACATCTCATAATTGTACATACAATTTAACATATCTGCATCAGGCGACTTTGAAAACATTCAGTCAAAAAAAAGGAAACTCTCATTATTAGCAATTCCTCCCTTTGCCCACATTGTTTTCAATAGTAATCTGATGAAGATGAGGATGCATCAGAGTGCCTCTGAAATTTGGAAATGGTTAAACAGATTGATAGATCAATATGTGATTGTGATCAGTTTAACTGTTAGTCGAGTACTGATTCGAGAAAGTAAGGATACATAGACAACCGAAAATGTCACTGTGTTATGACTGTAATACTGATGAAACTGAATTACACCTGAATATAATTGTAGTCAAACCTGTTATAAAGACCATCATTTCCTGTCTAATGCGACCATACTTCACGTTTCCCAAATATCCATTTTTTGTATAAATGACCCTGCAATTAAAGTCCACAAATATCAGATTGTTCACTTCCCACGAGTAAACACAGGTTTGATTGACTGTATTTTCAAACCATTTATTTATTTATTCAATTATTTTTCATTGGTTGGCATCTTCCCCGATGTCTTACTGTTATAACCTTTGAAATACGAGAAGACAATTTTCCTTCATATTCCAAAAAGGCCGCACTAAGTTGTCTCCTTTTGCCATTTGTTTTCTTCTGAGAGCGTCAATGAAATAATAAACTACAAAAACATCTACGCAACATTCCGCATCTGAGGTTAACGTTCTACCACTACGCCTCCGAGGCAGTCTGTTCTGATGAGAAAATACGTGTTTGGATTACTTGCAATCCCGACGTTCACAACAGAGCAGTTCTTACAACATTTATGATGCAATCCCGGAAGGATGATGGTGTTATCGTGGTTTCTTTTAATAACAAGATAATACATTTAACACACCCTTTCAGATCTATTCATATTAAGAAATCACATAAATACTCCCCAAAGATCCTTACGTATACCTTGGTGAACTTCATTCTTAAGGATAATGGAATTGTGTTTAACAAAATCATGTTCAAAGGCAAAGGGTTGATTTGAAAATAATTTGGCACAAGTATTGCTTGAGTAAGTCTATACCAAGATTGTTCACATTATTTTGATCTTTTTAAAACTTTGATCCCAGGGGGCGTGTTGGCTTTCCTTATATGTATATACATGTATGTCCATTTTAGGTGAACCTTGAAAAAAAGTCTGGTCAAAAGGAATAGACCAAATTTGAACAATTGACTCATATGTTCCTTGTGCGACTTTTTAACAACATTGTTGAACTTTTTCTGATCCGTTGAAAAACATAGGCACCGGGGGGGATTTGATTGTTTTCATTGTAAGAATAATGTAAGATCATAGGAAACTATTGTAAAATGTTCTTTTAAATAGGATGAGCGACATAGGGCCATCATAGTCCTCTCATTTGATCACCTAAGCCAAAGGCTACATGTGATATATTCTTATCAGTGAACTTTATACAATTTTGATCAGAATGCAAATCTAGGTCAAGGTCTTATGACAGTATGCATTAACTTGGGTTAAAAGCTAGGTTTCCAGATCAACTCATATAATTATATTCTGTGTGCCATGGAGTTGACATCTACAACCCAATCAATGAACATCAGTCAAAATATGTTTTCAACATTTCTGAGCAAAGGTAACCTTAGTTTATAAAAAGAGGAAACTTTGGATTTTTTCAGGGGGTTATTTTGTTCAAGGTTAAATTAAATACAGCTTTGATTAAAATATATCACAAGTCTAAATCCTGGTTTCGTCTCGGTCTCTAGACCGCCTCGTTGGTTTGATCCCCAATGGTCAATTGTTGTAATGGCTTCCCTCTTTGGCGCTTAGAATTTCGGGATTATCATTAAGACTGACTGGCTGGTGTAAGGATAAATGGACCAGTAGTATTGGTAACTTACCAAGGAAACGCCGTGATATATCTGAAAACAATGTTGAAAGCGGCGTGAAACGCCAATCAATCAATCAACCAACCTGGTTTCGTGGATGTGCAGCGTTTCTTGTCAAAATATATAAAGAGGCAAGCATTGGTTGGCATTACAGTATGTTTTTGCATCGAGTTTTTGAAAGCCTAAGCCTACTATCCTCTGCCAGCTTGTATTTAAATTTCATGGCCTTATAATCACTTTTCTCACATATTCTGGTCACTTTTCTTACATATTCTATTAAACTGCAGTATCTGAATTAGTGTTGGCGAAATTGATTTATGACATCGATGACTACAGTTTGAAAATATTTAAATGAATACCAATTACAAAACGTCGGGTCTTTGCTCTGATATGTCGACATGTGAATTCACGACGTCTGTAAATAAACTGGAGCATGAACCGTGAACTGTACTGTAAATTCTCTTATACATTTTTTACTGTTGTTATTTATCCACTGAAAGTGCAGATAGAGCTCAGTGTTCGATACTGATTTGTAATACCTTTATTTGCAGACCAAGATGTTCTTTACCTTTGTCCTTCTTACGCTATGCATGGTTCGCTTTTTTTGAAACCCACCAAAGTATGTCCGAGAAGATTGAACTTCATGACGACATCAAAATACTGTGTCCCAATAATAGTTTTGGTGACGTTGAAGCTGCAGACTCGTTACCGCCTATCAGAGAAATGAACGAACGTTTCTGTGACGACCGGAGTTACACGATTTGGATATGGACTTACTACATAACGTAAAGGAAAACGGAACAACGATACAGTACTTAGTGGCTATGCTGGCGCTGTGTGACATTGAACTAGAAAAAACCTCTTTTAAAGAAAATACGAAACTCATTTCTAAAAACCTGGAAATTGTTGATACATTTCAAATTTCGAGTCGAGTTAGTGCGAGGGTAAACAACGGCATTACAAGAACGAACGAATACATAGTCAACTACCCTTTTTCAAATCCCAGCTCGGCCAACATTCTTTCCTACGTTTGACAAACGTCACTGTGACAAGCGTCATTCGTCTTTCACCAGTGGGTTTAAAGTCTATGTGGAAAAGTAGCCAGTTGCTTGGAAAGTATGTTGTGTGGATTACTGCTGTGAGAAAGCTAGGAAACACATGAGTAGGTGAACTGGCCGCCGTGATATGACTGAAAAAGTGTTGAAAACGCGTTAAGCACCAATGAATCAAACCACCGCCCTATTACTTACCAGGCTTTGATATCCGATTTGGCTTTTTAAATGCTGATTATATGATCTTTAATCTAAAAGCGGAGTTAAAAACAATCATATTTTGCAGAAAAGGACAACCGGTTTTGCATTACCGAACTTTTCTTCCGTGAAATGATCCATATATACGAAGACGATATTTCCGCTACTCACAGAGACGTATACCTTCTCAAGAATCGGAAACGCCTGGTTAGTGGTGAATTCATTGTAACAAACCGATAGGCGTGGTTACCGTTTATCCAATTTCGTTGACGACGGGAACGCCTCCAAGATTTCTAACCTCCTGGGTGTTGTTAGCCTCTTATTCTATCTGCGTCGTATACATTGTGTAAGTACCAAATGAGTCTGATTGACTTCCCGGATTAGGGGAATCGTTTGAAATAAAATAAATGACGTAAAACTAATCGGACAACATTTCTAGTGTTTCGTCAGTAGATGGAATTAGAGTGTATCATATACTGTATACAAGAGAAAGTTGATGCAACGCATCAATGTCGCTGGAAATCCATACTGCAGTTATGCATAACACTAACATTATAGTAGTTGAATAAACAGTTATCAACTGAGGGGCATATTGGAACATCAGGGGTGGGGTCAAGTGAAAATGTATCAACTTGCATTGTTTTGTCAACGAAGTGAATGATAATTGAAGCCTTTCATTGTTTATGATCAATCTCCATTCCAAAGTAGGTTGACCATACACACAACCAACTAATTATTGATCATAAACAGTAATGGAAATGAGTAATCCTGCCAATCATTAGTCTTAGTATGTATACAGTGCTTTCATTAAGGAATAATTATAAGATTTGTGAATTCCACATACACTTTTCAAGATGTTTGTCAGAATATTTGAATTTTATTATTTTTCAATAAAACCACAAAACAGACAATTTAGGATTTGCATGCACGTCATAAATACCTTTCCTTTATTAAAGTCAACAGTGGACACCTTTGCAGCAATCTACTTTAAAACAATGAGATAAGGGTTAAATCGCTGAAGACATGAGTTTTCTCTTTTTCTCAAGATGATATTAGCTTGGCATCCTAATTATATCATACTTTAACAAATATGAAATGTAGTTCAATATTTATAAATTAGACCACCTTCGAAATATAATATCAACTAAACAGTTAAATCTCATTGAAATTGTTGTATAATTTAAACTTAATTTCGAACATAAATTTGTTTGTTTGTTTGTTTGGAGTTTAACGCCGCTTTCAACAGCTTTGGTCATATCACGGCGGTCAGTGCACCTACCCATGTTTTCCTGGCTTTCCCACACCAGTACTTACACAACATTCTTTCGAAGCCACTGACTACTTTCTCACATAGATCAGAGGTGAGAGGCAATGGAAAACATCGCCCGAAAGAATGTCGCCGCAACCGGGTATCGAACCCGTGACCTCCAGATCACGAGTCAGATACGCTACCAATTGAGCTACCCGGCCGGGCTCGAACATAAACTGAGCCCTACAACATGTTAATTAATTTTAATTCTTTCCTTCCTTTTTCATAATGAAAATAACAAACTACTCATGTTTTAAAATTATATTATGATGAGCGCCCTTGTGTCAATGATGCATAACACTATGCAGATCGGAAGCAATATGCCTTTAGGGAATTAAATGACACATTTAAAATTGTCAAGGACGAAATAATTTTGTACGAAAGACCCGATTCTTTCTTATTCGCAGAGGTGTCGTTCTTGAAACTCTCTTTATAGGCAGAGAGTGTTCGTTCAAAGTAATTTTTCTATTACAACCAGTTTTTATCTCGGTTTGTTCTTTTCTTCATTTGTTTTGAACCAAATAAACATTTTAAATCGCATATGATTTACTATTTGTAAGTGAGTGTAAAGAGCGGCTCTCTGCAAAGGAGATTGATCTACGCAGTTGGTATTCGCGAGTCACGCGATCAACATTTTTAGCTTAGAAACAGTTCATATTTTAGATATACATGGATAAACATTATAAAATGCCTTCTTCACAAATCAAGACATCTCTTTGAACATGAAAATAACATTCAGTAAGTTAAAATTGCCATTAGGAGGAGAATATTCGACGTCATTTTCATCAGCAGGTGCGCGTATGTAAACAACATAAGACTGTGCGACGTAAAGGTTTGTAGTTATAGCCTTTTGATTACATGTAGTATATAGTGTAAAATACAGTTTCATTCATTCTAGCAAATAGGGACTGTTTTGTCTTCGTAAATAAAACAAAAAAACATAAATGCGAGTCAAAATAAAGAAACTGAAAATACCTAAAACATCGGAATATTTATTTCATTTTAGATGTGTCATTACTTAGTGTTTTTAAACAAACACAATTGTAATATGTTCAAGACATCTAAATGTGTTTCTTTCTAATAATAATTCCCCCTCCCATGTGATTTCCGAAAACCTATTAAAAATAGAAGTCGCGGGCTTCTGCCCGGCGACTAATAAGCGGCCAGTGAATATTCTGGTGAGACTGTGCTATTGCACAGGATCGACTGAGAATTCACTTTACACAGATGCAAGTGGAACCAAAATATATTTGAAACTATCCTGACATCTAAGGCACTCTAGTTTAACCTTGCGGAGGATCATATCTATGACCTTTGTATTCGTTTATAAGAATCCACAAAGATGGTGGTTTAAGCACGTGACCCGATACTAAGGAGTGATTGGACAAGGTTTGACCTATGTATGTCTTATGACTACCCCACATAAGATAGATTATAACGAGCGGATCCCTTAGCTAAACTGCGCACCTAAACAAGTCCATAAAATAGTTTATGTGGGCATAAACAACATTTATAAGCTCGTCTTTCCTTCGAAGAAAAACAAATCGGGCTATTGTAGATGTCGTCTGCGTCGTCGTGACAAAACTTTAAACTTACTTCATAACTGAAAAACAGTAAAACATAGTAAAATGAAACTTGGTTCATAAAAACAAAACGCATGTCTTTACCAAGTTACATAACTCTGGCTTAAATAACTATTCAGTAAATGCCCCTTTTTCGACTTAAACAAACAAGAAGACCCTGACGTTCGACCCGCGGCATTTTTGTTAAATTCTTCTTCTGTTACATGGTCAGATACTCTTCTAAATAAATTGATTAATCGTTCCTTTTATAGTAAAGTTTTTAAAATTAGTATTGAAAGTACTGAGAGTATAAACTACTGAATGCATTATTTGTCACTTACAGCAACATAATCACATAGGATGGGACTCCCTATTATCGGTGTACTTACGTTTTTTTTTTGAAAAGATAATAATAAAGCAAACTTAACTGTAAATTATATCCAGTGTCACTCGTTCCTTTATATGTCCTTGTTAATTAACTTCACAAAATAATCATTCACTTCTGTGCAAAGTTCCAAAAATCGAGTCCATCCGCAGCCATTTTGAAATTGATATTCAAGGGAGGTAATCACTCACCGGTGTAATTACAAAAAAGCATTAGTATGGTGGTCGTGTTTTATCAACTCTTTACAAGATTGTGATATTTAATGTGAAAATGATTATCCTATAAAACATTTGTCACCAGAACAATTATATTTAATTGAAATGTTAATTTATTAACTGATCCAAACTATGAACTTATTTATACGATATTTTCAGATTCAATTTGTTAAATTTTCTTACTGGCACAATTTAATCATATTTTCCAAAAATGACCCATTTCTTTGTTATTTTTGTAGTGCTTATAATAACATCCTTAATTTTTGTAACACAGTATATGATTAAAAAGTTTAAAAATAGCACATGTTACAATTTATAGCCACAAACATACATGCCAAAAAAACAAAAAAAAGTTTTTTTTTAAATTTGGGTCCTTAATTTCTTCCATGGTTTCTATGTTTAAGAAGACTTAATGGAATGTAATCATCTATATGATGTCATAAGCAGTTAATAGACAACATGTTCAAATGTGAAAGAAAAAAAATCAACAACAGGTTTTCTAATAAAAAAAATGACGTTTTTGTTGGTGAGGGGTCAGGGCATGTAGGATTTTCTTTTTATTATAGGTAACAATCATGATGTGTCGTAATTTCTTTTTTTTAAAAGAAAAATTGTATCATTTGAAATTCAGGATAACGGGGTTTCCTGATAGAATCATACGACATCCGGTTTTGCGCGCGCAACAAAGAACACGCCGGTTTTGTGTTTACCTTGGTATTTGTGATTACACGGTTTTCGTGATAACACGGTATTCGTAGAACCTACTATACCAGCGAACTGTTTTTGAATTCATTGTACTCGCCATAGTTTACGAATATTTGAAGTTTCCTTATACATATTATCCAGAACTACACTATCATAACTGCTTCTATGCTACTTTCAAAATACAGATCCGTTCTAGAATCCGTTTTAGATAGAGAAAACGATACATTAGAATTATCACCATTATTTTCGAATTATCTCTTGTCCATTTTAGTAACAAAGGTGTTTACAATATTCTAACCGATTCCAGAACGCTTCCATACTTGCCGAATTCGATGGTACACAGACGAAGGTGTGTGTGTGTGTGTGGTGGAGGGAGGAGGTGGAGATCTTGATCAGAGGAATAAACTGATTTGGATCTCTACCGATTGCAAATTGTTCGTTAATTATTATTTGTCACTTTCAATTCACATGAGCCGTGCCTGGTCTTATTGCCTCTTCATACCTGAATGAAATAACGGTTAATTGGCGTAACGCTAGTGAGACTACACTTCTAGTGTTTTAGAAAAAATGACACTGGTGGCTCTAGGCAAACTGATGATACACAGGCTGGCATAAGTCTTCACTGCAAGTAGATGCATTAAGATAAAACCAGATAAACGATATATATACACTTCGACGAATTTCTAATTGGCCACCTAGTTTTTATCATATTTTAGGAAAAGTATTCGGAGAAAAATACAAATAACCAAATATAAGTTTAATACAATTTATTCCTAATATGTAAAACAAAACTTTATTGAAATGTGATCACAGGATCAAACTTAACAGAGAGGGTTAACATGGACACCCTTAAAACAAAAACTGCAAGATCAAATCACGTCTTTTTTTTTGATTTCGTTTCGATACTTTGTATGTCCACCTGCTGCGGCAATTACAGCAAGGCTTCTTGTCCTCATTGATACATTTTGCTCTAAATAACAAATAATAAAACATATTGCAACTTTTATAACGAAACGTAACATACCTGTCTGATGGGGGTTGCCGGCACGAATTATTCCGACGGCTTGAGCGCGTTCTGCAATGCTCATTCTTGCCATATTAAATGTTTTTCATAAAAGACAATCCACGAAGAATACATTCATACCAAATACGACAACTACCATGCCGTGCACGAGGAACGCGAGCCCGTAGGCTATTTTCGCACAAACCGTTCTGCATGGATGATTTTGTACATGAATACGTGTTTTCTTTCTATAAATCGATAGATTGGTGTGTACAATACAAAATTAACCAAACTTTAGATTTATTGATTAAAAATGACGCATAATATCATATTTTACATTGTGGCCAATTAAAAATTCGTCGAAGTGTATATATATGCGTAGGCTGACCTAAGTCCTCACTGCAAGCAGATGCATTAAGATAAAAACAGATAAACGATATATGCCCAGGTTAACCTTAGTCTTCACTGCAAGCAGAGACATATAAACACAAGAGGTGCATTAAGATAAAAACAGATAAACGATATATGCGCAGGTTAACCTTAGTCTTCACTACAAGCTGCTGCATTAAGATAAAAAATCTCGAAAGGCGTCTATTGTGCAGTTATATGTTTGTTCTTCATCGATATTTTAAACGCCTTCCTTGATATAACCGGGTATGCACTGTACTCAAACACCATGCAGTTGCTTTTCTCTTAGCGCTCTTATTTTAAAACAAAAGTTAAGCGTTTTTTCGTCGATTAGTTTTTATTTTACCTTTCTTTGCAAAAACATGAAAAAAGTCAAACTTGTCTATAGCAGCCACGAGAGAATAAACAAAATGACTGCTAAACAGAGGTGGCTGCTTAATACAAGTCAGAAAAAGAAGAAAATGATATTTTTGATATATTCCGGTGACTACGTTGTTTGCCTACAAAGTTGACCGTAGCTTGACTGTATTTTAAAAACAAAATTCATTGTGTTATGGACTACTTCCAATATAACAGATAACGATGTATGCGCAGGCGGCCGCGATTCGCGAGAGGCGTCTTGTCACATAATGCCCTCTCTGGGAGTGTCAAAATCCCATTACATAAATATCATATGCTATTATAGTTTGGTTTCCAGTCTAACGCTCAAGTCTTTGTTACACAACGCGGAAACCAAACTATGAAAATGACGTCACGTCAGCGGTTTGACGTTCTTACGTTAGTCACTTTGGCGCCAAAACTGGCAAATTTCATGTACATGTATATTTTTTCGAAATAAACCTTATAAATCACATTATGTGATACATAGATTATCTCATTCGTGCTTATTTATTATCACTTTAAATAAAGACTTACTACTCAATATATGAGTTATTGTAGGCAATAATTAACGGAAATATCTATAAATAAAATTCAGTGCCCCTGGAAAAATCAAGGTAATTGCATGATATTTTAGACAATTGCACTATTTGCACTTCATGCGATTTAATCCAATTAATGTACACTGCATGTCAGTTTTTGATTTATAAGACGAGATTTTGCGAGTGAACATCATCAAACGACATTCAGTTATTTGTCCAGTATCGCTCTCATTTTTTCGGAGAAAGCAAATAACGTTGTTCAGTTTTTATTTTACTTTTCTTCACTAAAACATGATACAGTCAAACTTGTCTAAAGCAGTCATCCTGGGGAGAGTCAAAATGTGGCTGCTTAATACAAGTCAAATAAGAAAGACAACGTTTTTTTTGTAAATATTTAAGTGACTTAAAACAAGTTGACTGTACATTTATAAAAGGAAGTTGACCATGTTACAGAATAACACCAATTGAACAGATAAACGAGAGACGTCTTATAAGCTAGTATATGTTCTACGACGATATTTTAGCTAAACATACGACATTCGACATTCGACATTCAAAAATTAAAACATTCAAAAGTTGGAAAAAAACAAACTGGCACGACATTCGACATTCGACATTCAACAAATAAAACTTCAAAAAAATCGACATTCGACATTCAACAAATAAAACTTAAAAAAATCGAATGTCGAATGCTGGCACGATATTCGACATTCGACATTCAAAAATTGGAAAAAAACATGCATTCGACATTCAAAAGTTGAACAAAGATCTCACGGGAGTGGAACAACGGCCTTAAGGCGGATTTCTACCCGAGTCTGCCGCGTGTATTACGGGGAGCACTTGTGCCTAAGGGCCCTTGTCACGGGAGTCGAACAAAAACAAAATCACAATGGAGTGGAACACTATTATTTATTTTCTTACGGGCGTGGAACTAGGGCCTTAAGGCGGATTTCTACCTGAGTCTGTCTCGTGTTTTACGGGGAGCACTCCGCTGCTAGTCGGGGGGAAATGTAAGCCGGGGCCGCATACACTATAAGGCAGGTCCCGCAGTCTACGCGCGCTTACGGCGAAGTGCTGAGCCTTGTTTTACGCTAGCACTCCGCTGCTAGTAGGGGAAATATGTGCCTGGGCCGCATATGCTATACAGCGAAGTGCTGAGCCTTGTTTTACGCGAGCACTCTGCTTCTAGTACGGGAAATGTGAGCCGGGGCCGCATACGCTATAAGGCATGTCCCGCATATAAAACATTCATGATCAATAAACTATTGATGAAGTAAATAATGATGGACAACTCGTGGAGTGGAAAAGGTTTTAATGATAATATGAGTTGTTTCCCTTTACAATGATCTCTAATCATATAGTTTATGAATAGCCTGGGTACCGAGGATGAGCTAGTATACGTTCTACGGCGATACTTTAAATGGCTTTAAAATATACATTGCAATTACAAATCGTTTTGCTCGTAGCGCTCTCATTTTGAAAAAAAGTGTTTTTCTTTTCGAAGATATATAAGTTATAAAGTTGACCTTGCTATAAAATAAGAGAATAACCCCAATTGAGCAGATAAACATTATAAGTATCATTAATACTTTCATACATGCAGACACTTTCGGACGCCTCTGCATCAGACGACTTTAGGAAACATTGTGACAACAGGAGAAATTGCTCATGGTGAACCATTTCACCTTTTGTCTAAATATTTGCAGGTTCTTTCAATGATTAAAACTTTTTTTTTTTATATATGGGTTTACCATAGTTTAAATCCGATGTTTTCAGAGTCGCCTGCTGCGGATCTTTCATATGTGGGAAAGGGTTAACATATCCTATTTATCTGTCTCAATCTGTTAATGTCGTTATCCTTTCTGTCATTGGGTTATTCTGTTTTAGACCCATCGTATGAAATCCTGATATTTTATCAACTTCATTATTATATAGATTAAGACTAAATAAAATTACTACAGAACGGACTATTGACCCTTTTCCGTGTTATTGACTGTACCGGGGGCTTCTGAAATCAGTATTAGGACAATTACAACCCTTTAGATGGAACAATGACTGATTTTCTCACGATGTTTACAACTGTCTAACACACGTCCAGATTTCAGAATTGATCATGTCCTTCCTATAGATGTTTCAAATAACAACACATATCGGTAAATATACGTTTTAATAAATGTGGAAAACAACTGGATTGTAGTACAAACTTTTATTTTTTTATTTTTTTTAGGGGGTTTACGCCGTTTTCATCATTATTTCAGTTAAATAACTGTTCACTGATTCATGATCCTTGGGTAAATAAACAAGTACTAAGCTAGGAAATGTGCATTGCCCAAGGGCACTCACCCATGACCGACGCACCGTGACTGGGGAACTTTGTAACATAACACAAATATCATTTTAATTAAGCTGGCCAGACGAGGCGGTTTTGAAATAAATAGTTAATAGTAAAAGTATTTGAAAACATACTATTACACTTGGCCAAATTTACAAAAAAATTCAAACTTACTAATGTAAAACAATGTTAAAGAATTGTTGAATTCGGTTAGAATATATATTTTGCCTCTTTAGAGCGAAAACTAAGAATAGAAAGATAAGATGTTGTATTGTATTGTATTTTATACTTTGTTTATTTTTTCAGGCTTTTCGCCTATTTTAAAGACATTTTTGTCTTTCCATTACATTTATGTTATTGACAGAAGTATCATGTACTTATCACTTAATAAATGAATTGAATTGAAATTGAATTGAATACGATTCATTTCCATCATATAGTAAAATCAAACATCCGATAATTCAAATACATCGTTTATTTCGAACAAATTCCTGGAGTGGATATTTCTGTTGATAAAAACAGTAGCAGCAGTTTTGACTGCTCAGATGAGCAATAATTATTAGGACTGCTGCTGTCCTGTTTTCATGATACAATTTGAACACTTGCTCGGTTTTTCATAATGAAATTAAGTACGTTTTACGATACTGAAATGCATTTAACATACACCGATAAGCTACACGAACACGTCGATATCTCGAAATAATTATCGGTCCCTTTCGATTTAGACCTATTGCGAACACACTGTATTTACATAGCCGGAATGTTGTCAATTTTGTTCTGCGGAGGCTTCCGATATACAGTCAGTCCAACCTGGGTTTAGAGACCTGCTACATGAACAGAACAGCCTGGTCTTTATGAACAGGTGGTCTTTAATTACAGGGTCATTTATACAGAAAACGAGTTGTTAGGAAATTAAAAGAGTGTTGACAAGGAATTGGTCAACAAAGGTAGTTTTTAGCACAGGTTACGGCTAGTTGTCATGCTGTTATGGTCTTCAGCTCATCTAAACCTTGCATCTCAAGCCAAGAAAGAGTTGTATTTTCTATTATTAATATATATCAAAGGTCATTTGGTTATTTGAAATAACCAAATGACCTTTGATATATATTAATAATAGAAAATACAACTCTTTCTTGGCTTGAGATGCAAATAACTTATTTCCCTTGTAAAGATATTTATAAGTTGTTTGACTCAACGATCAAATCAATATTATGCCACGGAGCGCAAGTATGAGGTCGCACATACTCAGAAGTGTTAGAATATCTGAACTTTGACTTTTGTAAAAAATATTTTAAATTAAATAGTGAAACAAATAAAATAGTAACATAAGGAGAATGTGGTAGATATCCTCTTTATATTGATTACTATGCTTACTGTATACAATATTGGTGTCGTTTATTAGTTAATGTCAAATAACAGATATCCTCACAATTGTTATATACTGCTTAAATATTTGGATGATGCTGGACGCCGAACCTGGACTAGTTCCGTTGACAACTTACTTTTTTTACGGTTTTGGCTATGTATGGATTACACAGGTAGTTGGAAACACCAACCATTTTGTGAAATGTTCCAAACAGCTCATAACAGACTGATTAAAACAAAACTGGCAAATGCAAATCAACGAATCTGACCGTTGCCACTATTATCAATATTTCAAATCTCTACTGAATACGGAACGATATCTGTTAATTGACATTCCATTTAAATAAATGTATAGAATAGCACTTGCTAAATTTCGTTGCTTGAACCACACATTTGGCATCGAGACACACAAATATTGACCGGGATCACAGAATATGCTTGTATTGTTTTCAAAAATTAAACACAAATATTGATGAATGTGAATTTTATGTTTTATTTCATTGCGCGAAGTATGTTGAAATAAGAAACTTATTCATTTTCAACTGGTATACAAGCGACACCAATATTAATATTTTTTATTCATTGCTCAATATTTCGACAATCCTGATGTAATAAAGAAACTATCATATTGTAACAATAATATTGATCGGAATCAAAGAATATGCATGTATTGTTTTCAAAAGTTAAACAAAGATATTGTTGAGTGTGAAATTCATGTTTTATTGCATTGCCCAAAGCATTTTTCATTTTCAACTGGTAAACGAGCGACACCAACATGTTTATTCATTGCTCAATGACAATAATCCTGATGTAATAAAGAAACTGTCATATTTCATCTACATGTTAATGAATCAACGTACGCAGGAGTACTGAAAGCCGGGTTCACGTGAAAACATCAAGTATTACATAAATGCAAAAATGTTAGTTTAAACATAATTATTCATTCAGTTGAAGCAATATACAAGTTTATGTTGGCATTATTACAAAGTAGTAGATGAATGGATCAGAAAACAAGCAAAATATGCTTTTATTAATTCTTTTCCTTGTTGGTTTTATTTCCATTTAGACATTTGCCAATTAGAGTTAGCGTTATAGATTTGATAATCATAGTATTAACTGAAAGAACAAAACGTTGACAATTTGGTATATTATCTTGTTTTGCTTTATGTCACCTGGTCATAATAAATATGTTGAAAGTACAAAGAAAACATGGATAGTGGTGTGTAAAGGGTTACGAACAATGAAAAGGGTAAATATTCTGTTAATTTTGTTTAGTTTACACACTATCTGCATACACAATAATAATAATAATAATAAAAAAAAAAAAAATGCTGTTATTATTAAAAATGTATTTGAAGTTGTTTGGGGTTCAAAAGCATAACAATTTTCGAATCAGGATATAGAAACTGTACAAAAGTATCAACAACAATTGACTAAAACCTTGATACTGTACACACTAACTAGAGTGTGTGTATAATGTTAATCAAATCAAAAACTTATTATTATGGGCCGGTGGCCTAAATAAATTCAATCAATACTTGTCATTGTCATTGTCATGTTAACCTGATCTGGTCCTTCGCTTTTCACCAATCCCTGGCGGTCAGTTTTCGAGTGACCTGTTCGTTTAGCCGTAATACATTTCGATTTATGTCGTTTCCTACTACGCGTTCGGATATTTGTAACGTCGACGAAGGCACACACACAAAATGGTACCACTATTATTACAACGGCTATACCTCCAGATACCTTTGAAACCGTTCGAGCATCGTTCGCACTGGTGTATCTTCTTTTAGAAAGGGATGTTGATCGTTTCGGAATCTCGGCGTAGAATATTCCGTCGGCAGTATGATTTGTCGATTCACAATTCGAACAAGGACATACTGAGTCACTCTGGTTCGTCATGACGTCCGGATACGCACAGAAACGTTCCGGTATGAAGGTCAAATTGCAGGTATTGAACATGTTCTGTGACGTAGGTAGGGTGTTGTTGTTCACGGGTCTGGTACTGAATGTGTAGTTACAACCACGTATTAGCACGTGACTTGTGTTTTCCGAGCGCACCAATGTATATGTGGCATATCCATAGTAGTTCTCAGCAAAGACCGTCCTACAGCTCAGCGTGCCGTTGTTATACTCGTACGCAATGCAACCTGAGAGAGTGTCACACGACTGCTGGCAATCGTACGTTGAATTCGTAAAGGTTAACTCGTCACGAACGCCCCCTGGTAATGCCTCCATTTTGAAACCTGCGTAGAGGATGGCTTTAGCGCCGCTTATTTGCGTACTGCATATAAACGGGTACTCGTCCAGGCAATAGCGTGCTTTCATAACGGGGCTGGTGTTGAAGTTGGTAAAATATGCCGATAAGCATTGCCATGTAGTATTGTCCGAATCGTGCGCGGTTCCTCGAAACTCTTTACACGTATTGGTCCCGTGGTACCAGGTTGAATTATATGGAAATATACGAAATATCCCCACCCAAATATACACGGGAAATCGGTAGTTGTTATCTCTAAGTCTTTGGACAATACTGTGCCATCTCTGCCAATGACGATTACTGGACTCTAACTTATCATAACCACCGTCAGAACATTGTTGGACAGCATCAAACCACGTGACATTGACGTCATAAAACGTTCCATCAGTTTGAGTATTGCCACGTGATGCTGTCACGTTCAGTGACATCACAGCAGACGAAACTTCTTGTACAGTGGTATCATAGGTTTTTGTGTAACCTACCGAAGATTGTAATAATATACAAAAGTATCGTAAAATAATTGCAACTTTCATAATGGTTTGTTAAAATATTTATTTTTTGTTTATTTGGCAAACTTTTACTTCATCATTTATTAAATTTCACATTCAGTTTCAGAGAAGGTTTTCCGAATGAAGAATCGCTATATTTTCACCTCTCCATTTTAATTCCCTTACATATCGCCTATTTTTAATTTGTATAGCAGATAAAATATGTCAAACGTATTCTGCTTCGATGGTGTAATGTTCGTGTGTATCAAATTTAACTAAATTGCACATAGTTAAAAGTTAGCACAATAAAACTATTTCATTTCATCAACGCACATAGATAATCAATTTTTTGATCACTTTCATTTGATATGTTTAGTAACAAGTTCATATCGTAATACATATTGATGCCTAGCGTCTCTTTTTCATTCCATATTTTTTCCATAGCAAAACAGCACTGTATTATTTCAGTAATATCGGTTTGCTTATTTCCAATTCAC
>JASEVX010000089.1:714021-740122 GCA_031761405.1 Serripes groenlandicus | reverse complement strand
AATGTTTCATAAATAAGCTCAATTATCATGGATTAACCCTTTCCCTCATACGACAATTCTGCAGCAGACGACCTATGACTAAAAGTGGAACATTGTGACAAAAGGAGATATTGCATGTTTTGTGCAATTTCTTCTTTTGTTACTATGTTTTCAAAAAGCCGTCTGCTGCAGAGGAGTCAGAAAGCGTCAATATGAGGGAAAGGGTTAAATATTATTTTCATAGTGACTTGAAAGTAACTTTTCTTTACATGATAATGACAAATGGTGATATAATAAGCTTCAAATGAAGATTTGCAATGTCTGCAACTTGGTAAATGGAACCACTTGACAGGTAAACTTATGTTAATGATTGATTAATTGATTGATTGATTGGGGTTTAACGCCGTTTTTAACAATTTCTCAGTTATATCACGGCGGCCAGTTCACCTACTCATGCATTTCCTGGTTTTCTCACGCCAGTAACTCCACACAACAAATCTTCCCAAGCAACTGGCTGCTTTTCCACATACACTGAGCCCATTGGTGGAAGACGAAGTGACACATGTCGCATTGACTTTTGTCAATCGTCGGAAAGAAAGTTGGCTGAGCCGGGGCTAGACCGTATGTTAATGACTGTTTGTTTAGTGGTTTAAAGTGATTATATATCATTCGCGAGGGTTTAAAGATAAAAAAATTCATCTAGTATAGTATTTTTAATTCATGCAAAAAATAATTAAAATTTCAATACGCTTTATAATTATGTAAACTGATATAATTGACAAAATTTTCTAAAACCTTTTCCCACATAATGATGCTTTCTCTGTCATCTCTGCAGCGGACAACTTTTGAAAAAGGTAATGACCAAATGACTAAAGGAGAATTTGCTCTTACTGATCAATTTCTCTATTTGTCACAATGTTTTAGCTCCATGTAATATTCAAAAACTTAACTTTTGTACAAATATATTTTCAATATTTTACTCCTGATTATTTCAGTCGTTTCCTGCAGATTGAATGTGTATGAGAAAGGGTAAAGGCTGCCGGCTTGCAAGCTTTTAATCAAAACACAGTTAAAAGAAATTCATGAGTATACGTATACCTTAACCCTTTCAATCAATGACAATTCTGCAGCAGACGACTTTAAACATATTTTGTCAAATAATAGAAAAATCTCTATAATTTAATGGATAACCTATGGCTTAAAGTGGAAAACATTGTGGTCACAAGGAGGAAATTGCTTGTTTTGAGCAATTTCTTCTTTTGTCACTTTGTTTTCAAAAAGCCGTCTGCTGCAGAGGCATCAGAAAGCATCTATAGGAGGGAAACGGTTAAAGATTGCTATTGTTTAAATTGCAAGCTTGCACAACTTTGCACTACCTTGCAAGATTGTGACCTGTACAATCTTGGAAGCTCACAATTAAGTTTGCTATAGTTTCAATTGCAACCTTGCCAGCTTGTGCAATCTTAATCCTTTCCCACATACTATCAGCAAATCAGCAACAGACAACTTTGAAAAACATGGTGATAAAACCTGAAAAATCTCCATAAAAGAGAGCTTAATTGTTAAATAAAGTTGAAAACATTGTGGCCAAAGGGGAAATTGCTCATCATGAGTAATTTGACGTTTTGGCCACAATGTTTTCAAAAGTGGTCTGCTGCTATTGCGTCAAAATGGGTCTGCAGGTAGGAAAGGGTTAATAAGGTAGCGCAACCTTGCAACCATCTTTAAATAAGGTTGGGCATGCTTCAAGGTAAGATACAAAATTATTGCTCCAATTGCAATCTAATTGCATGCTTAAATAAGTTAGTCGCAAGCTTATTATGTTTGCAATGGTAATCTTGCTGGACCTGTGCTGCAGTCTTATATTAACCTTGGGGTTTTGGGTTAGGATACAACAAATATGAATCAGAAGTCTTTGAAAAGCAACTAGGCAAATATTTTGAATATATCCATAATTCTAACACTATATTGACAATTTCTCTACTATATGCTATGAGGTATTTGAGCATGATATACCTAAACAGCATATCACTTTATTTTTTGGCTGTTGAAATTGCCTCCTGCATATTTTTCATACAACGTTTCTTAGTGCACATGCTTTAATATGCTGGGCTTTGACATTATACGAATGAAGTCATGTAATGTAAACAAAATGGTTAATGAATGTTCTCGAGTATAAAGCAGTTATGAACATTTTCACTGGAACTATCTCCAACAGCACCATCAACTTAAACACGTTTTCCAGGTAGAAATGGATAAAAACATGTGTTTTCCTTTTTTGGCGAGTCAAGGTCGATCTCCGCGTTGCTATATTTAGCTGTTGTCAAAACAAATGACTCATTTGTTGCATTTCATTCGTTGTAGTATTCAACCATGTTTTGAAATAGTAATTTGAATAAAATGTTCATTGATTGTAAATAAAACTGATTTCAAAATGTTTTGTTAGTTGAAAAAAATCAGTGACTATTGCAAAAACAAATACAATGGGGAGTAAAGATAGAATAGCCAACACGCGATTTTAACAAGGGAAGCAATTTTATGTCATGTCTGAACAGAACATAGTTTCCCCTCAGTTGTGGGTTAGAATGGAAATAGATTTTACTTTTGAGTGATATATCTGATCTCATATCATGATTTGTTGTTTAAGTGTTTTGTAATTGATCATTCAGGCCCTTCGGATATATAAGATTAAACCCTTTCCCACATATAGACGCTTTCTGACGCCTCTGCAGCAGACGGCCTTTTGAAAACATAGTGACAAAAGAAGAAATTGCACAAAACGTGCAATTTCTCCTTTTGCCACAATGTTTTCCATTTTTTGACAAAATACGTTCAAAGTCGTCTGCTGCAGAATTGCCGTATGAGGGAAAGGGTTAAGATTCGATATATCATTCAAAAGTGAAATCTATTTCATAAATATACCTTTTCCCACAAATAGACACCTTCTGACGTCTCTGCAGTAGACGACTGTTTAAAACATTGTGGCCAAAGGCGAATTTAATTGCTAATAATGAGCTATTTCCTCTTTTGTCACAATGTTTTCAACTCCATTCTTCAAATATCATTAGTCCCCGTTAGAGGATGGGGACTATATTTTTATTTATCTTTAGATTTCACATGAGAGGACTATAGTTGATCATAGTTGTTATCAGGATAAATGCCTCAAAGATATTATGGTTGCGATTGATTTAAAAATACTTAGTTATGATATATTTGAAAAGAAATTCATGTTTCCATTGTTTCAAGTTTGTATTTGATTAACCAAGTATTTTAGTTATATTTAATGGTGTTTACAATTATTTACTCATCCCAAATTATACATGCAATATACATATATATATATATAATATCAGCGTAAAATAATGTTGATTTCTCTTTTTAATAGTAACTGAGTGTTCTTTTAAGATTCAAAGAGATATCATGATTCGTGTAGATTTCAAAAAATGTTGCTGCATGTAAAAGGATTTTCCATTTTTTTGCCAGGATCCTTTCAAAATCATTTACTTCAGATTTGTTGTATGTGGTAAAGGATTAAGATAACAATTATTGAATACTGTTGAACATTTTGTGTTTTTTTCAGTTGCCATGGAAACCAGAATTCTGCATGGATCAAAACAATTTGAAGACATTTTGGTGGAAACAATGGGAGGATGTTGACGTATGCCGCACGCTGAACAAAAAACAATCACAATAATGCACCTTGAGCACTTCATGCTCAGGTGAGCTAAAAAAGGTTTGAAACTTGTCCCGGTTATTAAGGAGATAATTGCTGTTACTGAGTCCTCAGCCTCTGCACGAAGGCCAATTAACCCTTTCCCACATACAAACAATCTTTAGCAGACGACTTTTGTAAACATACCTGAAAAAAATGTTACAAATATCCATTAATGACAGTTTAATTATTAAATAGAGTTGAAAACATTGTGGCAAATGGTGAAATTGCTCATCATGAGCAATTTCACCTTTGCCACAATGTTTTCAAAAGTCGTCTATATGTGGGAAAGGGTTAAAGACTCTATATGTACACATTTTCCTGGACATTTTCTCTCTTCCCCTGATAATATAAGGAAATTCACTTCTTAAAATTCTACAAACAATGTTACAAAATTTAATTTGTCTCCTTTTCCAATTCAAAGTGTTCTATTCTTTCAATATCTCAACTAAGCTTTCATTTCTATTTTCAACTCTTGATATTTTTCTGATTTTTTCACCCTTTCCCACTTGCAGACGTATTTTGACACATCTACTCAGAGGACTCAATGTGGCAATTAAAGGGGAAATTGCTCAATATAATGATACTTCTTTCATTCCATACATTGCCCACATGTTTTCAAAGTAGTCTGCTACAGATATGAAGAATATGGGAAAGGTCTAACTCGAGTTTCAATATTTGAAATAATATAAAGAGTAAACGTGCCAAATGATAAATGGTGCCAGCAGAAAACTAGATGACGGACATAATGCATTAACAGTCTCATGTTGCTGAAGAGAATCTTTATTTAGAAAAAGAACATTTTTCAATTTCTCAAATTGGCTTTTATCTCTACAGATAATCTTTTTCAGAACAGTGTACAATATTCTTCATTGAAACTAGGTCACATAAGCTGCAAAAAAAAACTAGTTGGGAAACTAATTATTGCTTTTAACATGTCACATAATAATCTTCACAATCAGAAACAAGATAAATCAAGACATTGTTTACCAAGCATGCAATTTCAGACACTTAATAAATTGAAAACATTGGGAAGAAAGTAATGGGAAAATATGCATTAACCCTTTCCTAAACCTGCAGACGCATTTTGACGCAATAGCAGTCGACGACTTTTTAAAACATTGTGGCCAAAGGTGAAATTGCTCATCATGAGCAATTTCTCCTTTGGCCACAATGCTTTCAACTTTATTTAACAATTAGGCTTTATTTTATGGAGATTTTTTCAGGTTTTTGTCACTATGTTTTCAAAGTCATCTGCTGCAGATATGTCGTATGTGGGAAACGGTTAATGAAAATTTATAATAAGACTATTGCCATGATTATTACTGCCTGTTATGAGAAATGCCTCCTATTTTTCACAATACTTTCAAAACACAATCTGTTATCTGTTAACATTAGCTTCTCCACAAACAACATATCTGCAGCAGACAACTTTATAAACAATAAGGGAAATATATTGAAAATTTCTATAAAATGATATAGAGGTTATTTAAACCATTGAATAGTGGCGGGTCTAGTCTGAGGTCTCGGGTTCAAATCCTGGTCAGGGTTCTGGAAATTAAGGGGGTACTTTTAAGCGAATCCCATTCAATTAGATGTCAAGTACTTGTTCCTTTCCATGTAAAATAACCTCACACATATTGGTGCTTTACACCGAGCATGTAAAAAGAACCAAGGTGTCTTTTAGGAAAGAGCTAGGGATATCGCACATAATCAATAATGAAAATATATTTTCTCATTGCTGTGTAATTTTATAAATCAGCTTATCAGTAAAGCACAGTTGAAAAAAGGCATTTAGTTTTTGAACAATTTGAAAGAGGATCACCAGAGGAACATTCCTGTGAAGTTTGGTCAATATAGGTCTTATGGTATTGAATGAAATGTTGTTTGAAGCTAATAGTTCATTTTACCCCATTTCTGACTTGAAATATGGTTTGAACAAATTGTGTAGAGGGTCACAAAAGGAGCATTTCTGATTAATCTTCTTGAAATTAGACAAAAACCATAACAAGAATTAAATCATAAAATTTGTTATAATATACCCCTTTACTGATGACGTATGGCCTTTATGTTTTTCAACCCATCAATAATTATGGATTAGACAATTTTTGTAAAGGTCACCCAAGGATTACCAAATTATGTCAGAATCAGACAAGCTGATTCAGAGGAGAAGAATTTTTAATTTTGGGGATTTTCTCCATTGCTGATGCCGCAGCAACCAAAGTTCTACAAATAATTTATGTTTTTGAAGTAGATTAGGAGATGCCATTTGAAGCTATAAGTTAATTTTATGCCTTTTCTGATGCCACCTTGTTGTTAAGCTTTCCAACCAATCAATATTGCTTGAAAAAATTAAGTAGAGGGTCACTGGAGGAATATTTCTATGCAATTATCTTGATATCAGAGTTTTAAAATTTTGTCATTTATCCCCTTTTCAGAATCCACCTGGCTGCCATGATTTTCAACCAATCGCATGTCTTGAACATTTTGTAGATGGTCACCCAAGGAACATTTGTACCATATTATATTGGAAACCAACAAGCAGATTCAGAGGAGAAGAATTTTAAAGGTTGGACATTTCCCCTCCTTTCTGATGCTGAACCAACCAAAGTTCTCCATAGAATTTAAATCTTTGAACCATTTTTATTTGTTTGGCGCGTAGCCATACAGAATATAGATGGCGTTTCGAGCCTCTGTTTCTTAAGTCAAAAGTTTTGATTCATATGCCCTGATTGTAGTTCCAATTACATGCGCTTACCTTTCAAGTATACCTAGATCTATGTAAGAATTTTATGTCTATTTTAAATAAGTGTTATAACCTCGTTCTGCAGTTACAAAATAAATTGGAAATAAAATGAAACATTGTATTTAAATCAAAGCGCCAATGGCACTGTAGTGGCGATCGTATGGAAAATCCTGCAAAGTAACAAGCAGTATATCGGTGTAGGGCTTGCGATGACTCTCAGATGCGGGTATATTTGAGAATGTATCAACCCTGCATCTTTTGACAGTAGAATAATGTTAGTTTGCCAGAATGTTGTCTTGACGATTTTTTAGTTACGTTCTGAAATTGGTCATGATGTGTTCAAAATTAGGCCATTCCAAAGTTATGAAAAATCTAGTTGGTATTCGATGTAGACTACCGTTTTAGCTCATTAGAATGGCTATTAAAATTTTGTAATCTAAATTGTTTGGGTAATCACATGTTTATCACCAGGTCGCTAGGCCATATTAAGATAAAATATATTTTACACTTTAGAAATGACTAAATTATCAAGAAAGGAGAGAAAACAGTATCCATTAGTTTGGTGTTTGTTTCAATGATGTCCGATATTAAACAGGTCTGTTCAATTTAGTCCCTTCACATTGCATGATTGAGGGTTGTCAGAGACATATAAACACAGTGTATTTATATGTCTCTGAGGTTGTTAAACTGCTTCGAATAATGTGAGTGCAAAATCAAACACAAAACATGCTCAAAAAACACAATTTCACTATTTGCCAAACTGTTAAATTTATAAAAAATATAGGCATATATTATAATGCTCGATCTCCAAACTAAATTAGGCTACACTTTTAACATTAATTGATAATTGACTCTAGAAAGTGCAGACGTGTATACATAACGTGTGTACACACTGACATCGTGTGTCCTTTAAACCTTTGTAAACCAGCCTTATCATCTAGACGCTTTCATATATTTAAACAACTACAAAATAAAGCGTTTATAATATTGAGATTTACAAGCTCTTCTGGTTTTTGGTCCCGCGAGCTATTTATAGAACCTTTTGGAATTTCCAGATTTGAGTTATTTGCCGTTATTTGCAAGGCAAAACGCGCAATGATATTTATTACCTGCCCAATCATGACGAAGATAATATTTACATATTTTAACTCTATGTAGATAATGTCTCGATAAAACTCAAATATTAGTAACAATCCGGTACCAAAGTAGCAAATAATTATTATTAATCACGTCTCTGCTTCAATGATGGAACTATAACGGATGTGAGAAATTAGTTTGCAGTAAGGAAACAAAATATCAACCGATTGTTCAAAACCGACTATGTAAATATTTTTCGTTGTTGTTGTTTCTGTTAGCATTGTGGCGATTGTCAAACCAATCGCCACAACAATGAATGCGGAGAGATTTATAAATCATAATGAGTGAACTGCTACAGGGAGAACTATTTTTGATTTAAGCTCCAGATACGGCATTTGAATTTTCAATCACGCATTGAAATGTAGATAAAAAAAAGAATTGAAAATATTTTCTTTGTGTCATGTCAGCCATATAAATATAGTATAACAAATTAAAAAACAAATATTTGCGTCATAAGATGCATTTAAAATGAGAGTGACACATTTACAACGGTATGGGTTATTCTCCGTGGTAGCCAGACTTTTCGACCCCTGATTTCTAAGACTTTCGACCCCTCTGTTTCGATTCCTAGTTTCCGACCCCTAACTAACTATTTTGGTTTTATTTACCCTCGCCATGCAGAATTAACTATTTGGCGAGCAGCTATTGTCTTTGTTTTATCCATATTTTAAAAAATAACATAAATATATGGTATTGGACCAAGGACCATGGGCTTATTTGATTTCCATTCTATTGATGTAATATTGAGTACATAAGTCTATATTTTGTTACTATACAGTTGTAATCCATGTTGTTAACCAATGTAGTATGCTATATGCTATATCTCCCAGAGGTATAAAACAGAATAAGAACATAGAAAAAATAATAAAAACAAAATACACCGGTATCTCTGCTGTCGACAAGTACCAGGGCCACCATTTAAAAAGATAAAAATATTTACGATACATAGGTGTTTAAGATACCTCCGGGTATATATATATCTGATATTAATCTAGATAATGTTACTATATTCTTTTTCTAGATGTTATAGTACAGACCTCCCCATTGGGCGAGACGACGCCTGCCATATTATGATGCACATGGTCTCGCCCAATCAGGAGCCCCGTACTACATTGCACAGGTCCGACCCCTCGTTCAATTGTCAGTTTATATACTATAAAAGTGTACTTTGTTGTATATTCACTATACTGTTTACAGAAAATATATTGATTATCAGTACACCATTTTTAATAATAACGTTTTCATATCTTGTAAATTCGCTTCATTGTTTAATAAAAATATTTATATTGAATCTTTGATACGTCAATGAAGGAAGCTTTAAATATTTCCCCCTATTACAACAACTCATATTTCTGATACACTAGTTTTGTGGGCCCAGGGCTTGTCGTCTTTACAAAACTATTTGTGTACGTAAACCTCGATACCCTTGTACAGGTAATGCAGAATATCGATCGATAAGAACGACAAGCATATTATATAGCGCTATATAGATTATCGCACTTGTTTCTCTTCTCCGTATAAATAGTCCCAGGTTATCGTGTCAATATTAAATCAAAACATGGCAGAAAGAACATTCGTGGCTACGCTTTGACGAATAACTACACGCCATGTAGAAGTTTGGAGACGATAAAACTTCGTCTTTTGTCACTCGCTGTACAACTTTTCGTGTTAAAACAGTCAACAGTCATGCAATTAGTATATCACATGTGTCTTAAATAAAAACCGAAAACTGTCGTCTGCTAATGCACTGGCAAAACTGACAATTCATGTCAGTCTGCTCTGTGAACAGCTCTGTGACTTTTATCAACACAAACAAGAGAAAGTTGATGCAAGGCATCAATGTCGCCGGAAAAGACTGCATTGATTTATTTATGTTTTCTTGACTTTCCTTAGTCTATTCAAACATTAGGAACGTTGAAATGAAAACATTTACTTATAAATTTTATATTCATACCTACATTAGGGTATCTATAACAAATTAACGAAATGTGTACACATTTATCTTGGCTTAAATTTAATTTTGCTGTTGTTACTTATTTAAATAATAGTATTCATTCATATAATTTCAATGTTTGTCAATCTTATTCGAATCACAAGGTAAATATCCTGGTATTGCTTTAAAGGGAGGTAATTTGAAGAAAACAAAAGTCTTCAAAAGGAGAAATATATCAGCATTACCGTCTACAGTTTAAATTGTTCTATTGTTTGTGGATTTAAAAATGTTCTTTTTTTCTTATTTCTACATGTACAACGAAATATTGCGGCTTCTCTTTGACGCTTTGCGACAAACATTCGTCTTGTACTTGTCTAAAATAAAATAATATCACTCGCTTTTTCATATCGTAATGCGCATGCGCGAAAATCGATGTTAAAGGTCACGAACCTACACAACAGAATAGGGTCTATATTTAGCTTAGAAACAGTTCCTACTTTAGATATTCATGGATTAACATTATTAAATGAATTCTACACAAATCAAGACATCTCTTTGAACATGAAAACAACATTTAGTAAGTTAAAATTGCTATTAAAAGGAGAATCCGAAATTGACATCAATGATGACACATAAGAGTCTGCATTAGGGGGTGTTGGTTCACGTCTTGAAGGGACCACTTTTGTCTTCGTAAATAAGACAAAAAACTTAAATGCGAGTGAAATAAAAAAAACTGCAAACATTAAAAAATCGGAATATTTATTTCATTTTAGATGTGTCATTTATTAGTGTTCGTAAACAACCACAATTGTAATATGTTCAAATCATCTAGATTTGTTTCTTTCTAATAATAAGCCGCCCTCCCATGTGATTTCTGAAAAGCTATTAAAAATAGAAGTCGCGGGCTTCTGCCCGGCGACTAATAAAGTTTAGTTATTATTTCTTATTTGAAGATAGTTATCATAAAATATTCGGACAAGTTGTATTTGAACCTGGGCAAGTAAATGTTCAAAGTACTTGTCCTACTGGGCAAGTAGGTTCAGAAGTTATATATTATTATTATTCATTAGATTTATTAAATATTTTGAGAGAAATGTCGGCTTTTATAATTATACCATTTCAAATCGCAGCTTCAGCAGTTTTAATTGTATTCATGTCTAAAATACAATCTTAAATTATGTTACCAAGCTAATCAGTTAAAGACATGTGTATGCTAAATCATCAATTAACACCTATATACACCGATAATTAAACCAAGGGTCAAACAGTCTTAGCAATCAGGGGTCAAAAAGTCGGAGGGTCGAATAATCTCCTTTTGTCTGGCGTCTGTCGTCCGTCAACATCTTCTCCTCAGTAACGAGTGGGTCAATTGGGATGAAACTTCACAGAAAGCATCCTCTCATTGACCTCACCAGAATTTCTTCAAATGTTTGTGATTCATGCAGAATTCTGGTTTCCATGACAACGAAACCAAACAAATTTTAAAATTCTTCTACTCCCAAACTGGTTGGCAGATTTTCGAATTATTTTAAAGAAGTGTTCCTTGGATAACCGTCTATCAGATTCCTTCAAGCCATGTTGATTGGTTGAAAAACATGGCCGCCAGGGGGCAGGGCTATTTTGCATTATATGGCTATAGTGAAAACTTATACAATCTCTTCCTCTGAAAGTGTATGGTCGATTTTCAAATAATATGGAGAAATGTACCTTTGGTGACCCTCTATCAGATTCCTTCAAGCCAAGTTGATTGGTAAAAAAACATGGCCGCCAGGGGGGGGCGGGGCTTTTTTGCCTTATATGGCTAAAGTGTAAACTCAAAAAAATCTTCTCCTCCAAAAGTGTCAGGCCGATTTTCAAATAATTTTGTAGAAATGTTCCTAGGGTGACCCTGTATCAGATTCCTTTAAGCCAAGTTGATTGGTCGAAAAACATGACGGCCAAGGGCCGGGGCTTTTTTGCCTTATATGGCTTTAGAGAAAACTTCTCCGACAGTGTTTGGCCAATTTTCAATTATGCTGGTAGAAATGTTCCTTGGGAGACCCTCTATCAGATTCCTTCAAGCCATGTTGATTGGTAGATCAATAGGTTGAAAAACATGGCCACCAGGGGGAGGGGCTATTTAGCCTTATATGGCTATAGTGAGAACTTGAAAAATCTTCTCCTCCGAATGTGTTTGCCCAATTTTCAATTTTTTTTTTGTAGAAATGTTCCTTGGGAGACCCTCTATCAAATTCCTTCAATCCATGTTGATTGGGTCGAAAAACATGGCCGACAGAGGGCGTGACTATTTGGCCTTATATGGCTATAGTGAGAACTTAAAAAATCTTCTCCTCCGAATTTAGTGTCAGGCCGATTTTCAAATAATTGTCGGAGACCCTCAATCAGATTTCTTCAAGCAATGTTGACATGGCCCCCACAGGGCCTCTGGAGGTTGCGTTTGGAATCTTTGTCAGAATAATTGTCTTGATGAGAATTACATTGCTTACTTCAGGTGAGCGATCTAGTGCCATCATGGCCCTCTTGTTAAGCAGGAAGCTTTTGAGTAAGATTTTAGAAAACCCTTGGTCAATTCTGATTTTTTTTGAAACTTGGTAATTAAATATAATATTCACATGTATGTCTCATGATTTATTTTTATAGATAACTAAAATGGCATTTAGTTTTAACGGTTGCGTCATTTATTCTTTTACCTGAAGTTGTAATATTTATGCATAGTTCATCAATCACATATCTATGCAAAGGCAAATGTTTGAACAGTTTCATGTACCCAAACAAATTCAGTGCCTTCAGCTCTTTGATTAGAAAGGGGACCACTGAAGGAACATTCCTGTGGAGTTTGGTAGAAATTGGTTCAGTGGTTAAGGAGGAGATTGATGTTGTTTAAAACTAAAAGTTAACAACGGACGACAGATTTTATACTCTTTCAAAAAAATCTGAAATATATTTTTGGGTGAATGTTTTAAACAAGACATGGAAATTCCATGAAACCAGGTTTTCTATAATGGAAGGTGTTTGATTAAGAATTAACAGATCTGTCAAATCTTTCTGTTAATAGTTAATCAAAGCTAGTAATTCAAGTAACAAGGAATATTTCTATTGATGAATAATCATAATTACTTTGTCAATTAAATATATCACAATTTATCTAACAAATATCAGTTCAATACAGTCAATTGTGTGTTGATGGCCTCATTTATTAAGAACATATAATAGATAACAGATATTAAGCAACCTTTTGTTGTAAGCAGCCACATTTTAGGACCCTAATGCCAGGTTGATAATCAGTGATCTGCCTTAACCCTTTACTTGATAGTAACGTGTTTATGCCTTTGCAAACAGACTAGATCCAGGGCCCGAGGTTATGAAACTTACTCAATTTGAGCATGTAATAGAAATATTGTTGTTGAAGTTAGATGCTTGAGTTACAAGTTTATGAAATATGCTCATTGCAAAATAGGGTGAAATTACAAACCAACGATGAGAATAAAATGTTTGGAGTTTGTCGCCACGGTTACGAAGCATTTTTAGTTTGAGCATGATGCTCTAACTAAAAAAGCTCTGTTAAATTGAGGACAAAGTTTGAAAAAAAAAAAATATATACTTTTAGTTTGTAACTGAAATCTACTTTGCAACGAGCCAATTTCCTAGCCTTGTAATCTAAGTGTGTAACTACAATAGTAATAATTATGTTAACATGCTCAAATTGAGTAAGTTTCATGACCTCGGACCCAGATCAGACAGCTTCTGTAGGAGCTGTCTGATCAGGGTCTGCTCTGTTTGCTTATAGAATGTTATAGATTTGATTATTCACAAAAAAAAAAATTTGAAAATATCTATATGCATGGTAAAGTTATGGTCTGAACAAAAAAAGTTCAAGTAAAGTATATTTTCTGTCACTGTGACCTTGACCTGGAAGCTAAACACATAAATTGTGCATATGACACAGCGTCTTGATGGTGTATATCTGTTCCAAGCTATTTGAAAATATCTCTGACCTTGACCTTGAACCTACAGACAAAAGTTTTGCATGTGACACATCATATTGATATAGTTCATATTTGTGCCAAGTTATTTGAAAATATCTCTATGCACCAGTTATGGTCCGGACAAGAAAAGTTCAATTAAAGTCTATTTCTTATCACTGTGACCTTGACCTTGAATCTACAGATTTTTTGCATTTGGCACATCGTCTTGATATGGTGCATGTTTGTGCCAAGTTATTTGAAAATATCTCTATGCGTGGCAAAGTTATGGTCCGGACAAGGAAAGTTGACGCCCGAAATCCCGCCCGCCCGCCCACCGACTTCGCCAAACTAATAACCAGATTTTTCCTTTGGAAAACCTGGTTAAATATTGGCTGTGGAATAGTGAATGTTTATCAAGATTGGGTGCACTGCAAATGTTCACTGTTAATGAATTACATGCTTCAATACCCCTGCATAATGGTCATTTGACTATATTGGTGGGTAACGTATCACAAGAAAAATAATGAAATATTTATGAACCTGTCTCTACCCGAGAAAAGGTCAGAGTTTTAGGTGAAAATTCTGATCTGAATGAAGTAATGCGATATGTTGCATACATTTTCTTTTTATACTATACCACAAGAGAAAGTTGCCGGAAATCCATACTGCAGTTATGCAGTTATGCATAACACTTACATTATAGTAGTTGAAAGAAAATACATATCAACTGAGGGGCATATTGGTACATCAGAGGTGGGGTCAAGTGAAAATGTATCATAACTTGCATTTTTTGGTCAACGAAGTGAATGTCCTTTATTGAAATGTAATTGAAGCCTTTCATTGTTTATGATCAATCTCCATGCTAAGGGAGGTTGACCATACACACAGCCAACTAATTATTGATCATAAACAGTAATGGAAATGAGTAATCTTGCCAATCATTAGTCTTAGTATGTATACAGTGCTTTCATTAAGGAATAATTATAAGATTTGTGAATTCCACATACACTTTTCAAGATGTTTGTCAGAATATTTGAATTTTATTATTTATCAATAAAATCACAAAACAGACAATTAAGGATTTGCATGGAATAGCATTTAATTTTACCTTTCCCCTATTACAGTCAACATTGGACACCTTTGCATCAATCTACTTTTAAAACAATGAGAAAAGGGTTAAATCGCTGAAGACACGACTTTTCACTTTTTCTCCAAATGATATTAGCTTGGCAACCTAATTATATCATACTTTGATAAATGTTAAAATGTAGTCCAATATTTATAAATTAGACCACCCTTGAAATTGTTGTATAATGTCAAACATAAACTGAACCCTATACAACATGTTAATTTATTGTAATTCTTTCCTTCCTTTTTTATAATGAAAATAACAAACTACTCATGTTTTAAAATTGTATCATGATGAGCGCCCTTGTGTCAATGATGCATAACAATATGCAGATGGCAAGCAAAATGCTTGTAGGGAATCTAATGACACATTTAAAATTGTCCAGGACGAAATAATTTTGTACAAAAGTCCCGATTCGTGAACCAGTTCTTCTTCGCAGAGTTGTTGTTTTTACACTCTCTTTATAGGCAGAGATTGTTCATTCAAAGTCATTTTTTTATTAAAACCAGTTTTATCTCAGTTTCTTCTTTTCTTCATTTGTTTTGAGCCGAGCCCCGGTAGCTCAGTTGGTCAATCCAGGGGTTGTGAGTTTGAATCCCGGCTCGGCCAACTTTCTTTCCGAGGATTGACAAAAGTCAATGCGACATGCGTCAATCGACTTCCACCAATGGGCTAAGTCTATGTGGAAAAGCAGCCAGTTGCTTGGGAAGATTGTTGTGTGGAGTACTTGTGTGAGAAAACCAGGAGATGCATGAGTAGGTGAACTGGCCGCCGTGATATAACTGAGAAATTGTTAAAAACGGCGTTAAACACCAATCAATCAATCATTTGTTTTGAACCAAATAAACATTTTAAATCACCTATAATTAACTATTTGTAAGTGAGTGTAAAGAACGGCTCTGAGACTGCAAAGGAGATTGATCTAAGCAGTCACGTGATCAACAGTTTCAGCTTAGAAACAGTTCATATTTTAGATATACATGGATAAACATTAAATGCATTCTTCACAAATCAAGACATCGCTTTGAACATGAAAATAACATTCAGTAAGTTAAAATTATTGTTTAAAGGAGAATTCGACGTGATTTTCATCTCAATATTGACACATAACAGTCTGCCGCAAGTCTATAATAGGGCCTGTCTTGTCTGCGTAAATAAAACAAATAAACATAAACGCGAGTCAAAATAAAGAAACTGCAAATACTTAAAACATCGGAATATTTATTTCATTTTAGATGTGTCATAACTTAAATTAGTGTTTTTAAACAAACGCAATCGTTATATGTTCAAGACTTTGTTTTTTTCTAATAATAAGTCATCCTTCCTTGTCATTTCCGAAAAGCTATTAAAAATATCAGTCGCGGGCTTCTGCCCGGCTACTAACAAAGAGAGGCTATTTATATTAAAATGTTATGTTTTTTCCCATATGTTCTAAAATGAAAACTCAGATGCCTACTGCAGATGCATGAAAATGTGTCTGCAGCACGGAAAAGGGATAACATGGTTAACCCTTTCCCACATACAACAAATCTGCAGTAGACGACTTTGAACATTGCCCTGCAAAAATATAGAAATTCTCTTTTAACCCATTCCCTCATACGACAATTCTGCAGCCGACGACTTTGAACATATTTTGACAAAACATAGAAAATCTCTATAATTCAATGGATAACCTGCGACAAAAAGTGGAAAACATTGTGGCAAAAGGAGAAATTGCACGTTTTGTGCAATTTCTTCTTTTGTCACTATGTTTTCAAAAAGACGTCTGCTGCAGAGGCGTCAGAAAGCGTCTATATGGAAAGGGTTAAAGGAAGTATTATTACTGAAAAAGGTAAAATTTCTCATCATTAACAATTTCACCATTTACCACAATGTTTTCAAAAGTCATCTGCTGCTGAGGCAACAGAAAGCGTCTGTTTGTGGGAAAGGGGTAAGAGGTATAATGAGGATTTGAATGCTCTGGCATCACAAGGTAATTGATTAACCTATTCTGACTTACAACAAACTTGCAGCAGACGACTTTAAAAGCATTTTGGCAAGCTAATGCAAAACCTCAATTAAAAGAAAAAGTAAATATACATGTATATCCATTTTTCCTGTATTGTTTTCCAAAGATGAATGCTGCATAATTATGTGTGTGTCTTTAAGAAAAATAATATCACAGAAATAGTAAGAATACATGTATGAGTATCATTAACCCTTTCCCTCATATAGACGCTTTCTGACACCTCTGCAGCAGACGACTTTTTGAAAACATAGTGACAAAAGAAGAAATTGCTCAAAACAAGCAATTTCTCCTTTTGCCACAATGTTTTCAACTTTTAGTCATAGGTTATCCATTTAATTATAGAGATTTTCTATTTTTTGACAAAATATGTTCAAAGTCGTCTGCTGCAGAATTGTCGTATGAGGAAAAGGGTTAACCCTTACCATGATGAATTGTTTTGAAGGCTCACTGCCAAATTGTTTTCAATTGTTCTCATTTGTTCCAGTCTTGTGTTTAAAATAGCTGTAACTATGTTGAAAATTGTTAGAAATCAAAATAACTTCGTGAATTTTATTTTTTATTATTTGATTCGACTTAAACAATGAATTAAAATTAAATTCAATTGAATTAATAAAATATGAATACATAGATACGTTTTAAACAAAAAGTCAATCAAACAGTTATGTTCAACCCTTCACCTGACATCGAAAACACTCTTAAACCTATCCCACATATCAACGCTTTCTGACGCCTCTGCAGCAGACGACTTTGAATTTGAAAACAATGTGACAAAAGAAGAAATTGCTCAAAACAAGCAATTTCCCCTTTTGCCACATAGGTTTCAACTTTTTTCAATAATTATACCTTCAATTTATGCAGATTTTCCATGTTTTTGCCTAGATGTTTTCGAGGTCATCTGCTGCAGAATTGTTGTTCATGTATGTGGGAAAGGTTTAACCCTTTCCCTCATACGACAATTCTGTAGCAGATTACTTTGAATGTATTTTGTCAAAACATAGGAAATCTCCAAAATTGAATGGATAACCTATGACGAAAAGTGGAAAACATTGTGGCAAAAGGAGAAATTGCACGTTCTGTGCAATTTCTCCTTTTGTCACTATGTTTTCAAAAAGCTGTCTGCTGTAGAGGCGTCAGAAAGCGTCTATATGAGGGAAAGGGTTAACACTGTTACAGGAGTCTCCAGGACCTGTTGATGTTATCAAAACAGTTGATAGTAAAAACATATAGCTTCAAGCAATTAGTAGCAACATTAAAGTCTATCATGATTTCACGCTCCTCTTACTTATTGGACCCGGCCGGGTAGCTCAATTGGTAGCGTATCTGACTCGTGATCTGGAGGTCACGGGTTCGATACCCGGTTGCGGCGACATTCTTTCGGGCGATGTTTTCCATTGCCTCTCACCTCTGATCTATGTGAGAAAGTAGTCAGTGGCTTCGAAAGAATGTTGTGTAAGTACTGGTGTGGGAAAGCCAGGAAAACATGGGTAGGTGCACTGACCGCCGTGATATGACCAAAGCTGTTGAAAGCGGCGTTAAACTCCAAACAAACAAACAAACAAATCTTACTTATTGTCATAAAAAGTGAAAGTAAGCACAAGGTCAGTTTATAGATATGCTACAATCCTATGGCACACATATTGTTTTATAAACAAACACTAATACCACTTTAGTATATATAGATAAAATTTGATTTTACTTATATTATCAAAACCATAGGGGCCTGGCACACTATTTAACCCTTACCCTCATACGACAATTCTGCAGCAGACGACTTTGAACATATTTTGTTAAAACATAGAAAATCTCCATAATTGAATGGATAACCTATGACGAAAAGTGGAAAACATTGTGGCAAAAGGAGAAATTGCACGTTTTGTGCAATTTCTTCTTTTGTCACTATGTTTTCAAAAAGCCGTCTGCTGCAGAGGCGTCAGAAAGCGTCTATATGAGGGAAAGGGTTAAAAAAAAGAAGAAAAAAATGTATATTCTATTATATACAGACTCTTACTTCCTCGTCATTCGGATTTGACACATGTTTGTATTTTGGTCCAATACCAAATAAAAAACAAGAGGGCCATGATGGCCCTGGATCGCTCACCTGATTTTTTATTTTTTTCACTTTAGCTATACAAGCCCCGCCCCCTGGCGGCCATAGTTTCTGACCAATCAACTTGGCTTGAAGGAATCTGATAGAGGGTCACCCTAGGAACATTTCTACAAAATTATTTGAAAATCAGCCTGACACTATTGGAGGAGAAGAAGTTTTCACTATAGCCATATAAGGCAAAATAGCCCTGCCCCCCTGGCGGCCATGTTTTTCGACCAATCAACATGACTTGAAGGAATCTGATATTGGATCACATAAGGAACATTTCTACAAAATTATTTGAAAATCGGCCAGACACTTTCGGAGAAGAAGATTTTTTAAGTTTTCACTATAGCCATGTAAGGCAAAATAGCCCCGCCCATCCGGCGTTCATGTTTTTCAACCAATCAACATGGCTTGAAGGAATCTGATAGAGGGTAATCCAAGGAACATTTCTACAGAATTATTTGAAAATCGGCCTGCCACTTTCGGAGGAGAAGATTTTTTAAGTTTTCACTATAGCCATATAAGGCAAAACCACCCCGCCCCCCTGGCGGCCATGTTTTTTGACCAATCAACATGGCTTGAAGGAATCTGATAGAGGGTCATCCAAGGAACATTTCTACAATATTATTTGAAAATCTGCCAACCAGTTTGGGAGAAGAAGAATTTTGAAGTTTTTTTCATTTCGTTGCCATGGAAACCAGAATTTTGCATGGATCCCAAAAATTTGAAGGAAATCTGGTGAGGTCATTGAGAGGATGCTTTCTGTGAAGTTTCATCCCAATCGACTAACTGGTTACTGAGGAGAAGAAGTTGACGCACTACGCACGACGCACGACGCACGCCGGACGCCGGACAAAAGGCGATCACAATAACTCACCTTGAGCAAAGCTCAGGTGAGCTAAAAATGACAATCGAATAAAGTGCTATTCGCCAGCATGTAGCCAAAAACTATCCTAAACAAGGATTTTATGCTACAACCTTACTTTGAGATAAAAATAAATCCATGCTTATTAACCTATGATACAACTAGTTGCAGCATGAATTTCCTATGACATCTTAAAACAAGAGCACTGCCTGCGTGTGCCAGACGCTCATCTGATATTAACCTTTTACGGTTTATTTATTTTATATAAAAAATCTTCAAATTCGGAATGAATATTTACATATTATAATGACTGCACACAACTGCTATTTTTCAATTTATCATGTGGAAATAAATCCAAGTTCATATACATGATAAGGAACAAGGGTGTAACCAGAGAAGATACGCACTATCCTGTTTTTAGCTCCACTGGCTGAAAGCCAGTCGAGCTTATGTCATGGCGAATTGTCCGTCGTGCGTGCGTGCGTGCGTGCGTGCGTGCGTGCGTGCGTGCGTGCGTGCGTGCGTTAACTTTTTCCTTTAAACGACTTCTTCTCCCTAACCACTTGGCCAATTTGGTTGAAACTTCATGGGAAGCATCCTCTCAATGTCCTCTACTAAATTCCTTCAAATTTTTTTGATCCATTCAAAATTCTGGTTTCCATGGCAACCGAAAGAAAAAAATAGTGAGAACTTAAAAAATCTTCTTCTCCGAAAGTGTCAGGCCGATTTTCAAATAATTTTGTAGAAATGTTCCTTGGGTGACCCTTTATTAGATTCCTTCAAGAAATTTTGATTGGGCGAAAAACATGGCCGCCAGGGGGCGGGGCTTTTTTGCATTATATAGCTATAGGGAAAACTTAAATAATCTTCTTCTCAAAAAGTGTTCAGCAGATTTTCAAATAATTATGTAGAAATGTTCCGTGGGTGACCCTCTATCAGATTCCTTCAAGCCATGTTGATTGGTAAAAAAACATGGCCGTCACAGGGCGGGACTATTTTGCCTATATGGCTAAAGAGCAAACTTAAAAAATCTTCTCCTCCAAAAGTGTCAGGCCGATTTTCAAATAATTTTGTAGAAATGTTCCTTGTGTGAACCTTAATTAGATTCCTTCAAGAAATGTTGATTGGGCAAAAAAAACATGGCCGCCAGGGGGCGGGGCTTTTTTGCGTTATATAGCTATTGTGAAAACTTAAAACATCTTCTTCTCCGAAAGTGTTCAGCCGATTTTCAAATAATTTTGTAGAAATGTTCATTGGACCCTCTATCAGATTCCTTCAAGCCATGTTGATTGGTCGAAAAAACATGGCCGCCAGAGGGCGGGGCTATTTTGACTTATATGACCATAGTGAAAACTTAAAAAATCTTCTCCTCCGAAAGTGTCAGGCATATTTTCAAATAATATTGCAGAAACATTTCTTTGGTGACACTCTACAAGATTCCTTTAAGCCATGGTGGTTGGTAAAAAAAATAGCCACCACGGGGCAGGGCTGTTGGAGATTTTATTTTTGCCTTATGGCCGTGGAGCGATACTGGCCCTCTTGGGCCTCTTGTTTACAATTTACAGTGTTGATATTCTAAAATGGACAATGATTGTGGAATTATCTATACGCACGTGCATATTGTGCGTAATGGGCGGTACGCCCTTGAGGAAGATCTTCATGTTGGATGGCTGTCACAATCAGCCAAGATCATAAGCTGAGTCTTGTGTATGGAGAGGCAAATAAGATGGGTTACATTATGTCAACTGTAACTAAAGATATCACTGGGGCATAAGTGACCTAAAAGGAAAACTAACGAACACCGCCATTTCTCAAAATCTATATTTTTTACACCACACTCAGCATCTTTAGCATACAATGTGAAGAAGGGTATAAGATGAACAAGTTTTCCAAGTTTCAAAGTACATGTATTAGGTTTGATAGTTTCCATGTAAGTGACCTAAACGTAAAACTTAACCAATGAGGCCGACGACGACGCTAACGACAATCAAACAATCAAACAATCAGACAAGCTAATAAACTAATTGATATGAAACTTATGATGATTTACTTCATCTAAGCGCAGTTTGTTATTCATGATCACATAAAATGTGTGTACGTTCGACAATTTTTCTGATATTATTGTACACTTTGATCCTTATTGTAATAGGTTATTTCATTGGTCACTTAAACTGAAATAGCCAATCACAGCTCTCCTTAAAACCTCTGCAAGAGAGGTTGCAGACTCGTGTCCGATCTGTCAAATTTCATATTAACCCTTTCCCACATACAACAAATCTGCAGCAGACGACTTTGAAAACAGTGACAAAAACCTGAAAAATCTACATAAAAGATAGCTTAATTGTTATATTGTGGCCAAAGGAAAAATTGCTCATCATGAGCAATTTTGCCTTGGCCACATTGTTTTAAAAGGGACATCTGCTGCTATTGCGTCAAAATGCTTCTGCAGGTGGGAAAGGGTTAAGTGTTATATTATTTAAAGTCTGTTTTTTTGTTTTAATCAAACCAAAATGCAAATATCTGTCAAATCCAACTGACGAGGAAGTTAAAGCCCTTATTGTCTATTAAATAAAAGAATATACATTTTATTTTATTTTCAAGTGTGCCAGGCCCCTTTATATATAGTAGTTATAATCTTTATTTACATCTCATCATTGTGTCCGAACCCCGGTAGCTCAGTCGGTAACGACGCGGGCTGTCAATCCAGGGGTTGTGAGTTCGAATCCCGGCTCGGCCAACTTCTTTCGAGGATTGACAAAAGTCAATGCGACATGCATCATTCGTCTTCCACCAATGGGCTAAGTCTATATGGAAAAGCAGCCAGTTGCTTGGGAAGATTGTTGTGTTGAGTACTGGTGTAAGAAAACCAGGAAATGCATGAGTAGGTGAACTGGCCGCCGTGATATAACTGAGAAATTGTTAAAAACGGCGTTAAACCCCAATCAATCAATCAATCAATCTCATCATTGTACATACAATATAACATTTACAATATGAAATATATAATACAACATAAAAGTACAATGCCACTCGAGATGCAGTTATATTTAGAAATGAGGAATTAATAAAAACATAATTCCCTACATTGCATTAATTAAAACGGTGCATATAAATATATACATATACACACACAAGTCATGTGTTTATATATTATAGAACGAATAAAAAAATTAAAAAAATATTAATAATATATATGATCAAGACATTAGTAAAACATGGTGGCCAAAATTCAGACACCAAATGTCAACTTCATTAAAACCACCTAACACATCAAGACAAGAACTGAATGTAAAGGTTTTGTCATCTTGCTTCTTTTCAATAATAATAATAATATATATATATATATGATCAAAACATTATTAAACAGTGGTGGCAAATTCAGACACGAAATGTCAACTTTATCAAAACAACCTAACAAATCAGACAAGCACTTTATAATAATGGAATGTAAAGGTTGTGTCATTTGATGCCGCCTGGCTGCCAAAATTTCAAACCAATCAATATCGCTTGAAACAATTATTTTTTGTAGAAGGTCACAGTCCTGATGAAGATTTCTACCAAAATATCTTGGAATCAGACAAGCATTTTCAGAGAACCAGAATTTTAAATGTTGCCAAAATTTCAAACCAATCAGTATGGCTTGAACAATTAATTTTTGTAGAAGGTCACCTGATGAAGATTTCTACCCAAATATCTTGGAATCAGACAAGCATTTTCAGGGAAGCAGAATTTTAAATATTGGCATTTCCCTAACATTTCTGTGAAGTCTAATTGAAATTGATCAAGAGGTTTTAGTAGAAGATGGTTGTTTGTAAAGTTACGACAACCACGACGGACAGACAAACGGATGACGGGACAGAGAGTGATCAATTATAGATCACCTTGAGCGTAATCCGTTCAGGAGATCTAAAACACTGATCCTGCTTTTTTCCATACCAATAGAACTTGAGTAATGAAAGGTGACCGCAAGCAAAGAAGTGTGGGTGGATGTTTCATCCTGTATTAACAGTGCATGTTTATGGCACTGTTCAAACAAATGTTTTATTGTGGGCCACATGTTGCACATTACTAGGTACAATTTACTTGAGGGGCACACCTAAAGATCGTTTAACCCTTTCCCACATACAGCGAATCTGCAGCAGACGACTTCGGAAATGTCTACTCAAAAATATGGGAAATCTCTTTAATTGTAGGTATTTATTACTGAAAAAGTTGAAAACATGTGGCAAAAGGAGAAAAAGCTGTTTGAGCAATTTCTCCTTTTGATCAGATGTTAATCCAAACGTAGACTGCAGCAGATCATCGTCACAAATGAGACTAACAGGTGGACACAGGGTCAACCTACCAAAATCCCCACATTCATAAGCAGCCTATTTACGCGTACAACAGTACACCCACTATTCCAAAGGACTTAAAGTATCAACTTAATAACCCACATAACACTAACACCACCAATAAATACACTAACTCCACAATACAACACCCTAAACAATTAATAAACAACATACCACTTGATCACATCATGCAGTAACATGGGAACCAGTACTACACCAAACCCTACACTCATCCCCCTCCTCCTACAAATCACATAACAAAATACTCAACTACATGAAACCTCACAATACATCCTAAACTGATCAAACCAACTACATACCCCATCTGTCCAACACCCCTTCTCCCTAACAATCCCTAACATATTCCAAAAACATCAAATTACCACAATTATACACCCCCACAAGCAACTACTTCGCACTATGCGACTTCAAGCTACACAACTGATTTAAATGTTACCAATAACAGACAATCTCTAACCCATAACATCTATCCCAAAAACCCCTCAAACAAACGACCACCCCATACATCTTCCCTCTACAAATACACCAAAAATACACACCCCAACTACAACAACCAACACATCACATTCACCAAAATACCCAACCAATATTCTCAACCACCCAATCTTCACCCTTCTCCCCAATCATAAAATCTTCACACAAAATACACACATAAACCCCCACCTAATATCCCTCTTCTACCTACACTCTACACCACATCATTTCAACCGTGTAAACACTCTATTCCATCATCCATACAACAACCCCTTCCCCCCACTCCCCCACTAATCACACTAACATCACAAAACCAAAACCCCCCATAAAATTACCAATCCCCACTCAACCAATAAAATACACTCATACCATACACCACACCTACCCTCCCACCAATCATACCTCCACCTTCCATCCATATATCAAACACTCCCCCCTCAAACAAACAACAATACCAAAATAACAACCCCAACACAATCAATAACACCACCACCCCCAAACTCAAAAACCTACTCCCCCCTCCACAACCTACCTCCTAACTCCCAAACCCCCTCCCCCACAACAAATACAATAATACCCACCAAAATATCCCCACAACCCAAAAAAAAAAATACAAACCCCACTCCACTCAAATCATAAATCCCAACCAAACCACACTCCCCAAATCCTCCTACCAACTCCCCACAAAATACCCAACCTCTCAACCAACCACACACAACCCCATCACCCAACATCCACCTATTCCCCCCCAATATTCCCCATTCTCCCAATATAAACTCTCCAAACAAAAAAATACCACATAAAACCCCCCTTACATATCCTTCTACCTCCCTTAACACATCTTAACCTTTAACCAACCAACCCACCACTAACACTCCCTACACCTAACTTCCTCATAACCAAATACCATACCAATACAAACCCTATTATCACTACCAAAAACACTACCACTCACTTAACACCACCTACAAAATACACATACCACAATATAAAACACCCTCCCTCCCACCCCCCCAACCCAACCCCTACCCTCCCCCCCTAACTACCCAAAAACCACCCCCACACACCATAACAACCCACCTCCCCCAACCAAAACAATTCCCCAAAATCAACACACAAAATCCCCCAACCACCCCAAAAAAACACTCTTAAACAAACAACACCCAAATACCCCAAACCACAACCACATCCTCCACACACCCACAAACCCCACCCCAACACCCACAACACCCAAACCAATCACATCACCCCAATACCCCCCCATCCAAACCACCTCAAAATCTCCAAAACAAATACCACAACAACCACCACCTCATAACTCATCACTCACTAAACATCTTTCCCTATCACCACCCTAATACCCCCAACCCACCTACACCCTCCACCCAACCATCAACCCCTATCACCCCCTCTAATCCCACACTACCCACCCCTAACCCAATTACAACATCTCCAAAAAACCCAACCCCAAAATCACCCCCCTAAACTCACAAAACCCCCCCCAAACCCATAACAAAACACACCTACCCAACAACCTCACCAAACATACAAAAATCATAACAAACCCCCAAAATATAACTCCACACCCCCCACTCCTCCTCACAAATCCCCTAACTTCCCCCCCCCTCCCCAAACCCAACCCTCCCCCCTCTCAACTAAATACCCCTAAACCAATCTCACTAATACCTACACAACTTACCCAATCC
>JASEVX010000089.1:691869-713821 GCA_031761405.1 Serripes groenlandicus | reverse complement strand
CACGAATTGTGAAAACAGAATGGAAAAATAAGAAATTGCTCCTCATATGCAGCTTATCCTTATATCACAATGTTTTTCAACATTTGTTCAGTTATATCACTTAGTCATGACCCCTGGTGTAAACAAACAAGTACACGGCTAGGAAATGTACCATGTCCATTGGCACTCCATCATGATCGTCGTGCTGCGACTGTGGATCAAACCGTGACGCCCAGTTTCAAATCCACGACGCTAACCATTCGACCACGGCAGATTCCCGTGAAATGAATTGAAAACATGGTCGCAAAACGATAAATTACTCATAATGTGCAAATTTCTCTTTTTGCCACAATGATTTAAAACGTCGTCGTCTGCAGGGGCATCAAACAGCGTATGTATGTGCGGAAAAGTGTTAATACTATTAAAATCGAAATCTTTGTTCTATTTCCATTCTAACCATGGCCCGTCTTAATGAGAGAAACGTTAAACAGCAGAGAGATAAGGAAAACCAGTATGAGCCGTCCCGTGAGAAAACCAACAGTATGGCCTCTGCGTAATATATCGACCCAGATCAGCCTGCGCACTCCGCGCAGACTGATCCGGACCGACACATTCCGATTCAGGGGGATAGAGGTATAGCGTAATGACTCCTGGAACAGAAAATCCACAGGAGGCGAAAAGTGTCTGTCGCGGCATGTTAAGGCTGATCCGGGTCGATACTTTACGCAGAGTCCACAATGTTGGTTTTCTCGCGGTTTTCTCAATTTAGATATGACCGCTCTTGATAAGGTACGTATTTTACGTTCTGAAATCTTCATAAGACATCGAATATCTATACTGTTGGTACTCAGAAGAAATGTACACTCAGTATAGGGTTTAATTGTTTAATATGAAATATTGTATAGAACAAAATATGTTTTCTCCTTCTTGACAAAGCCACTGATAGATTCCTATTCCATCTAATGTCAGTGTTTTCCAACCGATTACATATCGAGATTACATCGAGATAGAGGATTCGTTTTTTCAAATATCAACGTCATTCGTCTGGCACCCCTTCACAAAGTGAGAAACGGTGATAAAAATGAATCACTATATTGACTTGACATATAGTTTGGACCGTTTTCAACGGATTCATTTATACTACGACGTGCTTTTGGTGAAGCCTAGCCCGGTAGCTCAGTTGGTAGCGACGCGGGCTGTCAATCTAGAAGATGTGAGTTCGAATCCCAGCTAGGCCAACATTCTTTACGACGTTTATCAAACGTCATTGTGACAAGCGATATTCGTCTGTCACCGATGTGCTAACAGTCTATGTGAAAAAGCAGTCATTCGCTTGGAAAGTATGTCGTGTGGAGTACTGGTGTGAGAAAGCTAGGAAACACATGAGTAGGTAAACTGGCCGTCGTGATATGACTGAAATATAATTGTTGAAAACGGCGTTAAGCCCCAATCAATCAATCAAAAACGATTGGTGAAGACACTATGGATCTGCACGTATGTATATGATTGTAAGATGCAAAGCAAACAACGTACATGTGTACACAATACAACTTAACATTATCAATCGATGGAATATATTCATCTATCTGATATTAGCCTTCACGTGGAGCTTTTGCTGTTGTTTTCAGTAATTCATACAATTCACTTAATGTTCAACAATAATTCATTTTAATAAAGATTTTACGTTGTTTTCAACATTATTCTACATGTAGTGTTGTCTTATAACAACAGAAGTGTCGTGTATTTGCCATAGCGCAGAATACTGTACAAAAAAACCTCTGGTCGTTCACCCTTAAAAGTAGGGGCATTTACGCAACACTTTGCTGAACCAGATATCCTGATAAGGTATGTATTTCATGCCGTAAATCTTCCTTATATCATCTTAAGACATCTGAAAAGTGTGCTCTCGATAATTGTTTCAGTTCGAGCTATATTATAGGCTAAACTTCTAAAATGACAGTTATATAGCAAAAATACAGCATAGTTTGTAACATTTCAATTATACAGACAGACAGAGAGAGAGAGAGAGACAGAGAGAGAGAGGGGAGAGATAGATGAAGAGAGAGACAGAGACACAGACACAGAGAGAGACAGACAGACAGACAGACAGAGAGAGGGGGGATTAACAGACAAACAGAGATAGACACAGATATAGAAGAGAGAGCCTGAGAGAGAGTGAGGGAGAAAAGTAGAGAGATATAATATAGACAGAGAGGCGAAGAGAGAGATAAAGACGAGAGAGAGAGCGAGAGAGAGAGAGAGAGAGAGAGAGAGAGAGAGAGAGATGAGAAGAGAGAGAGAGAGAGAGAAGAGAGAGAGAGAGAGAGAGAGAGAGAGAGGGGGGGGGGAGAGAGATATATATATAGAGGGAGAGAGAGAGAGAGAGAGAGAGAGAGAGAGAGAGCGAGAGAGAGAGAGAGAGAGAGAGAGAGAGAGAGAGGGAAGAGAGAGAGAGAGAGAGAGATCGAGAGAGAGAGAGAGAGAGAGAGAGAGACTGACATACAGGCATTTAGAGAGAGATAGACTGACATAGAGAGAGAGACAGAGAGAGAGACAGAGAGACGAGAGAGAGAGAGAAAGAGATAGAAATGGAGAGAAAATGATAGAGGGAAAAGGAGAGAGAGAAAGATATATATACATAGAGAGAGAGAGAGAGAGAGAGAGAGAGGAGAGAGAGAGAGAGAGAGAGAGAGAGAGAGAGAAGAGAGAGAGAAAGAGAGAAGAGAGAGAGAAGAGAGAGAGAGAGAGAGAGTAGAGAGATGAGAGAGAGATAGATAGATAGAACGATAAGAGAAGGAGGGAGAGATACACACACACACTCACACACATATACATGCACAGAGAAAGATATAGAGAGAAGCGATCATTATAAGAAAAGGATCGTTTGGAGTCGTGGGGATTATTCCTAATCGTTAGCCTTTTACCACAGGAAGTTTGCATTTCAATTATGCCGTACTGACTGATCGTTAACCATATTTTAATACTGATAGACCGACCGTACAATCTAAAATGTATCTTTCATGAAAAGACAAGTACAAGAATAATGTAATCCTCAATTATTCTTAGTGGCGACTTCTTTCTTCCACTTTGGAGTCGTCGGCTCTGAGTTAACCCTTTCCCGCATTCGGCAATTCTGCAGCAGACGACTTGAACATATTTTGTCAAAAAATAGACAAATCTTAATAATTGAATGGATAACCTATGACTAAAAGTGGAAAACATTGTGACCAAAGGAGAAATTGCTCGTTTTGAGCTATTTCTTCTTTTGTCACTATGTTTTCAAAAAGCCGTCTGCTGCAGAGGCGTAAGAAAGCGTCGATATGAGGCAAAGGGTTAAAAGTGAAATGATGTCTTAACTTAAACTTTTTTTATTGAAACAGACCACACGTGTCGCATTCATAGCAGACGACGTTTTGGGAAAGAAATTGGGATAAAGAAAAACATTCTCAAAACATTTTTCTCTTAATGTTTCTTTCTTTCCTTTTTCAGCCGATAATCTCGATAATTCTATTTTTGTGAGATGTTTTGAAAGCAGTCGACCCTGAGAAAAATCTGATAAGGAAAAACCGATTAATTAAATGTTATGAATGGATTTAGCGTGTGAAAATAAATATTATTCACATGCGAATGTAAAAGCACATACCTTCTTATGCACATCAGCATTGATCCCCGACTTGGTAGCTCTGTATGCCATCTTGTTTTGTGAAGTTTATACACTGTTATCAAACAAATCCAATCCAAACACACGACGCACAAGTTTACAACTGTTTCAAATCTATAAAACGCAGTCCGTATTTATAAAACCGCAGACGTGAGTGAGAGCGCTTTAGGTCACGTGGTCGAAATTCCGATAAACAATTGGTTGACTGGGCGTGGTTATTTATAATCAACTTGAAATGTGAAAATGTTTAAAAGTCTTGGGTTAAATGCTGATAAACCCTACATCCATCGCAGACTACATTTCGTTTTATACTTAATGATGAATTTGTACTTAATATTCATCATATTTCGAAATCGAGTTCTCTGTAGCAGACGACATTTCGTTGCGTCTGATTATTGGAAAAACATAAAAATGTTTATTCAGAACACGATTTCGCCAGTACTTTTGTGTGAATATTGTGGAACAAATGAAAAAGGGGCACAGCTCTGCAGTCATCAAATCGTAACTCTTATCCAGGTTTAAGCAACTTTAATCCTTTCCCACCGAAAATAAATTAACGTTGCAGCAGACAACGGAAGAAAAATGGAAACTCTCTGATATCCCTTTCGCTGCCAAATGCGAGCCTTTTGCAAAAAGTGCAGATTCATGTGTCTAAGTGGCAAACAGTGCATATTTCAAGAGAGACAGCTCGTTACGAGGTGTCTCTCCTGAAATCTGCATTGTTTGCCACTTAGACATTAAATTTTACAAAATTGCATATTGGACGAAAACAGAGAATGGTCCAATTCTCAATATGGAAGAGTTGACGTTTGCAAACAATGCAGATTCAGATGAGACAGCTCGTAACGAGCTGTCTCTCCTGAAAACTGCATTGTTTGACACTTAGACATTAAAATTAACCAAAGTTCATATTGGACGAAAAAAATGGAGTGGTCCAATTTTCAACATGGATGAGTTGACTTTGTAAAATACGGCAGCGAAAGAGTTAATGAAAGTATAGTTATTGAATTAAGTAGAACAAATTTTTACAAAAGAGAAATTGCTCAAAGTGAGATTTTTTTGCTTTTTGCAACACCAGTTTCAAAGGTCGTCTGCTTCAGATTCGTCAGAATGCGATTGCGTGTAGGAGAGGAAGGGTTTAACACCATTTTATCAGCAAATAATTACATTTTAATCTCGGTTCACTTCGTAAGGTATCGATCTGTCAATCCTCATCGAAAGTTTATCGGAAATGTGGAAATTGATCATTTGAGGCTATTTTTCCATTTTCCACAATGTTTTCAAAAGTCGTCTTCATCAGGAAAATGGTTAACGATTCAGAATATTGAGATTTTTGCAAACAATACTGATTCAGGTGAGTCAGCTCGTAACGAGCTGTCTCACCTGAAATCAGCATTGTTTGCCTTTTAGTTATCAAAATAGTCCAAACTTTAACTACATGAGAAATTGAGACGCCCGATTTTGAACATGGAAGAGTCTACTTTAAACAATTCGGCGCTGAAAGAGTTAAATCCAAACTTCAATTAAGAGTTGCCGAGCCCCATTAGTGACGCGGGCTGTCAGCCCTGGGTTTGTGAATCCAAACCCCATCTCGTCCAACAATCTTTCCGACGGTTGACAAATGCCAATTCGTGCTAATGGATACAGTATATATGGAAACGCAGCCAGTTGCTTTAAAAGAGTGTTGTATTCGGAACTGGAATGAGGAAATAAAAAACTCATAGGACGATGAACTGGTCGCCCGGATATCATTCGAAAATTGTTGAAAACTGCGTTTAAACCCCAACCAATCAATCAATCCAAATATATTCCAATGTATCGCTCGATAGTATTCCCAAGATGTAGACTTCGTTTTACAAATATTAGTTATGTTATTACTTTCATAATTATTTCTGTATAAAATTGCTAATTTAACTTTATAAAAAAATACACATTGTTTGATAGACGCCACACAGTATATACACTTGATGGATATGGAACTTGTCCGGCGAGAAGGCGTCTCGTTACGTTTGTAAACAGTGAAGCTTCAGACTAGACAGAGCCTTTACTATCCACCTTTACTATATACATGTTCTGACAACTAGAAGTGCAGTCCCATTAGTGTTAACGCCAATGCAACTCAACGGGCTTGGCGTGAAACGGTTGTAACTCAAATGTTTTATTTTTTACCAAGGTTAATCACCTCGCCATAAACTCTTTATAAGCGTTAAATCATTTTTCTTGGTAAACAATGGAAATTTAGGTGCCATTGCTCGTTCTGAGCAATGGCACCTAAATTTGCATTGTTTACAAAGGGATCAAAATTGCCCCCTAAACCAGGGTTCTCAAAATAGGTTTTTAGTTACAACCGTCTCACGCCAAGCCCTCGAACTGTAGTTATGATTAACCGGCGAGTCAATTAACCCTTTCTCACCTGTAGACGCATATATTGACGCATCTGTAACAGAGGGATTCTGAAAACATTTTGGCGAAAGAAAAAATTGCTCATAATGAGCAATACTCCTTTTGTCACAATGATTTCCAACCTTTTTTTAAAATAATAAAACTCTAATTTATGGAGGATTTCCATGTTTTTGCAAATATGTTTTAAAAGTCGTATGACGTTACGCACGATATTGGTACCTATTTCGGTAACGTCATAAATGGCGTTAAAACGCCGCTATTTGACGTTATTACAGAGAAGGCGTCATATAAGGTCATTTTATCAGTCTTTATGTCACATTTGTCTTAAATTAATGAAATTGTTACCCAAGGCTAATATCAAGATCATGTCAATAAACCATAAACCTTAAATTAGCTGTAAATAAACAACAAAAAATCACCAAATAGTATACGTTATATGTTCAATTAGAGAAAGCTATATAAACCCTGATACAATTTATCTAAAATATGTTGACTCGGACACACATTTGAGAATGGCTTGATGGGTATCCTCACTTAAGCTCACGATATCGTCTGTAATTTCAAAACTGGTACACATATATAACACGGACTGAGATGGCACCAAAGCGGGTTTTCTCTTGACGAGACGAAAACACAGAGGATTGTCCTGTTGTTGGAAATAACTTCCTCTAATGACGCTGGTACCACTGGTGTATCGAGCTCCCCACTTGTCCGTCTCGTCCTTGTCTAACACTGCACTGCTCGTTTTTGCCTTAACCAAGAAGTAATCATTTTCGGGGTCATCACACAAAACTGCGAAAATCGTATTTTTTGTTATATAATCTGAAGTAACCATTACATCATTGTCATCAACAGATTCTCTGCAATCTCCCCCCTCCCTTTCAGTAGTCAACCCACTAAACTTGCCAAGAGCGGTACTGTTGCTGCACAATAATTGATTACCGTCTAGACAGTCTTCACATTCGTAGCATGACAATGAGCGCACGTGCCCAGATCCAGTGTCATCTGCGATTAGTTGATGGATAGACCTTATCCCGGGTATTGGGGTAAACAACCTTTCAATATCTCTTGGAATGGTTTCTGCGTATCTAAATATTCTTCGTTTACAGCCGTGAGATTTTGGACTCCTCAAGGTTTTATCGGCGAAACTGAAAAGATCGGCCGCATTTTGGATCAAACATCTCCCACGAAGAACGGCAAGATCTGCTTGGTTTTTTAGAAAACCACCCGCGGCATCCTGGGGTCCTTTCGCATGACTCGTTTCAAAAAAATTCCTTGTGAGTTTCTTGTATCCGAATTCCTGTACGGAATTCACTACATCACCAAAACAATGCCGACTTTTGTACTGGCACGCACATCCGTCGCAAAACTCGTGCATACTATCTACACGACAAGAAATGGAATGGAGATATTCAGATATTATTTTCTGACAGTGATGAGTAAAATGTTGATCATGCTTTTCATCGGGCGAAATGACGTAAAAGTGTTCGGTAATAATATAAGGCTCTTCCTGTGTGCTGTCGACACCATCTACTTCAAGGACAGCATGTCTGTAAATAAGGGAAACATGAATGGATACCTCAACTTTCTGAAAATAGTTCGATTGCAACTCAACCTTCTCTCCGCATTTATAATTTTCCGAAAAATCATGTACTGTCACGCAGTGATTTATTGGTAAGTTATCTACTAATGATTTAATTTGTTTATTCTGCCATTTTGCGCGAAAATTATGACCAGGAAACGTTTCTAGTAGTTTGCGGAGGTACTCGAACATATGACCTGGTTTTGTTGATTGTTTCAACAACTGGAGTTTTTTTACCATTCCACGTTTTGTTTGTATGGTCTGGTATTTAAAACACTCCCATGTAACAAACGGTGCATCGTCGTCAGTCCTCAATTCTTCGTCGGAAACTTCAAACATTTTTACTCCGCACGCACTACATTCGCGATCGTGACATTCTTTGTTATGGAATCCGTCCGAGGAAGGGGAGCATAATGTTTCATTACAAATGTCATAAATACTTTCAAACACGGGTAGGCGTGATATGGATGAATTGTGATTTTTCCTGTATTCCATACGGGGCTTGAAAACATATTTCATTTCAAGATGATAACGACAACAGCATGTAACACGATCTTTTGGTCTAGCAGATCTTACAAAATATGGTTTGCATTTCTCAAATGTCCGCTGTGACAATTTAGTATCCGGGTTTTTAATTTTGAACTCATTATATACTTCTGTTTGAGTTTTTTCAAGTATATATATAGCGTGTGACGAGTATTTCTTGACCCCAATTCTCACCCGTTTTACATCTTTTTTTTGTTTCCCGTTGGATGAGCATTTTCTGGTAAACACCAGAAGTTATACGCCAAATTTCTAGTATCATCACTGAGCGCATCGGAACGAGTTTTACGTTTCGTGTATTCAAAACATGATTGTTGTGTATGTAGAACATTTGTTCGAATCGCGAAGCCTTTCGATAATCGTTTGACAGGCAATCCCAATTTCTTTGCTAAAGTGTTTTTTGACCTAGATTTTTTGACCGATTCGCCACAAACGGATACACTTAAAAAATTAAGAGCAGCACGCGCGTCATCTGATCTCCTAAGCTTTGTGTCCGAGAGGCTTGAATTGATATCTTTAAGAACAGCAAGTCCAAGGGTACTTTCGCGATCATCTGTAGGCGATTTTACTACGTTTCCTTTTTGTAACGCTTGTACAGCAGGCGACTTTGAATTTTGCAAATACGCTTTAATTGTTGATGCTCTGCGTGAAGGTGACATTGGTAAACTGTCCTTCAACTTCTTTAAGGCTCTACATTTTTGCATTTTATTTTGAAAAGCTGCATCGGTCACAACACAGGTTTCAGGAGAATCTCTAATATTGCGCATACTTTCACGTTTTTTTACTCTCCATCGCTGTTGCTTTTCGTTGTTCTTTATCATTCTCTTGCGTTGCTCCTCTAGAAATTGCTTCTTTCCAAAACGTTCCCGTCTCTTTCTCTCTGTTGCAATTTGTCGTAAAGCTTCGTCTGATGTATGTGATTCTGAAACATAAATGCATATATATAATTGCAATGTAGCTATAATGTCGGGGCTCAATTTGAATTAGTTAAAATTAAATTACAAAATCGAAATAACGAGATAAAAATCATGTATATAGTATATGTATATATATTGTTATTATTGCGTTATCTGTAATAATCATTGCATTATGAATGTTTTATTTGTTTGTTTATTGGGATTTTGCGTCCGTTTTACTCATGTATAGGTCATCGAAACGGTGTCTGCGTGTGACAGTGCGCACTTCTGGCGACTTTAAAGTACTGTTTCACACCACAGACACATTGACATGATACCTCATTCGGTTTCATTTTCCTGACATCGAGCAAACCAGTCCTCTTCCTGCCCAGTGATGCTTAGCGCTTAGCAGGAAGCGAGAAGATTGCCTAATTTTAACGTCTTAGGTTTTGACGCGACTGAGATTCGAACCCACACCTTGGATTCTAGCACCAGTCTACCAACATTAAGCGAACACCCTAACCACTTGGCCATCGCGCCGATCTGAATATTGTTTATGATCCACTAGGAAATGCTATACCCGTAAATGTCCTTTCTATCTATTCTTCAACTATCTCATAAGAAGGACTTTTTTTTATAGATCTCGTTATTACAACTTTTTATCTCTAATTACGACTTTTCTTTATCTCGTTATAACAACTTTTTATCCGTTTTATTACGACTTTTTTATCTCGTTATTGCGACTTTTTTTTATTTTACACAAATTTCGTAATAATGCATTTATGCACGTATCATCACGTTAAACCCCAATAAAACTATACCTCTGTACAAAATGTTTGATCAAAAGAAACACTTCAAAGAGAAACAATAAGTTATTTCCTTGCAGCGCATTAAAATCAGATGAACAAACCAACCGCGGCACAGATTTAAGATATTATCATGTCTACTATTAATAAGACAGTTACAACTTTTCCGAAAGGTGACTGTTCTTACCTGTTTGGCCGAGCCCCGGTAGCTTAGTCGGTAGCGACGCGGGCTGTCAATCCAGGGGTTGTGAGTTCGAATCCCGGCTCGGCCAACTTTCTTTCCGACGATTGACAAAAAGTCAATGCGACATGCGTCATTCGTCTTCCACCAATGGGCTAAGTCTATGTGGAAAAGCAGCCAGTTGCTTGGGAAGACTGATGTGTGGAGTACTGGTGTGAGAAAACCAGGAAATGCATGAGTAGGTGAACTGGCCGCCGTGAAATAACTGAGAAATTGTTAAAAACGGCGTTAAACCCTAATCAATCAATCTTACCTGTTTGAATTTCATTGTTTTTTCTTCTTTCACGCCATTCTCGCTTTTGTTGCTTTCTTTTTTCTTTACTTTTTTCTTTGTTAATCCGTATTCTTTCCGCAGCAGATAGCACAGCTGTTTATTTAAAACAAACATCAATCACTTAGAATTTCAAAAATAACAAGCACAGATGAAGATTTTATTTAGTGAAGGTCAATGTGGGGCTTACTGTTCGACGATTTTCGATAAAAATATTTCAACAACAAAATAGACAAAACAAAGTAATTTTCACTAAGTTGGTTTATTAAAAGGTAACAAAATGAAATTTGGGATATTTGCGAAATCACCGTATCTTAATTTAGAGGGCACGTGTGCCGGGTGCGATACACTTAGTCTGCGTCTATAAAAGTAAAATGTGCCAGGATTCGTAATTTAAGTATAATTATATAAACTCGGTCAAAAAGCGGCATTTGACAAATTTAATCGAAACAAATAAATATATATAGGTTCTAATAATGTATGATTTCTGACATGTGTATAACAACAGCATAGGGGGGAAACGATTGTATAATAACGTTGAACATGATAGTTGCAGTTGTTTGACCATCCATTTCTTGTGAATTCTTGCATGCAAAGATTTTGGGAAATATTTTCTTCATAAGCGTTTTGCTGTTGTTTAACTATTGTGTAAATTATAAACGCCCGCGTTTGAATATATTTTACGCAACGTTACAAACAATGGGCAATTAATTTTGTTAACGTCATTTGCGCGTTTATAAATGCGACGTTAACATTTAGCGGAATTCGATATAGATTGTAGACATTCGGAAAAGTGTACTGATCATTTATGTTTTACCGTACACATATGGAACAGGTGTCATTTTCAACTTTAAAACATGCACATTTGTTTTATGCATACTTTTTACCCACCATAATATTGTTTTCAAAATGATAGACGAATAGACTATAGGCAAAAGTCGTATTTTTCGTTAAAGTTCTAGTAAAAGGGGAAAAACTAGAAAATAGTAGACATTCAAAAAGTAAGATAATTTGACCAACCAGTGGCCAATCAGAAAAATACTTCCTGTTCCGAAATTAGCATTAGATGCACTTTTCAATTTTTTTTGTTATTTTTCTTCATATATAAAAATAAAAGGAAATTACTCAGATGCAATTGACAGCAATTTGCTTAAAATTAAGCGCAATTCTGTTGTTACGCTCGCTTGTGACACCACACTTAAAGCATTCAAGTATATCAATTCTCGAGACCATTGCGTATTAGAAACTTGCATGGAGCTAAAAAAACTTTTTCAACATTCAAATATATTGATTTTGATTTCTTAAAATATTTTCTGTCTTAAAAAATAAAAATTAATACATTTAGATCCGAATCAACGCAATATTAACCAAACAAACACACTAATTTGTGACATGCCATATTTAAAGCATGTTTGTCTCTTTTCGGACTGAATTTTTATTAAATTTTATAACAAATAAGTGTTGTTTGCTTGAAATATTTACTAAAACAAAAATGTTATTTTAATACTAACGAATATTATCTTTGTTTTTATGAATAACAGTTCTTACCTCCGGATCCACTTTGCAATTTCCCCATTTTCCTTTCGGTCTACATGTAAATCGAATCTGGTATCAACGCCTTTACGTGAAAGCGGAGTTGTTTACATCACTGTATCTATGACGTCATCAATATTTAACGTCAGCACATCAATTGGTGAACTTATTCATATTCTTGACCGTTAATTAAAGCGCCTATATGATTTTTAGCTGCGCGCATCCTTTTTGTCATGTTACCGGTCTACATGCAAAATATGACGTTAGCATCAAGTTCGAAGACGTTTTATCATTTAAATAACATAGTGCAACATTGATTGAGTTTATATTATGAAAGTACAGATCATTCTCTTTCCATTGATATATAACACACCATAAAGCATGCAAAATTAAGATTTCTATTACGCGCTTAAATACTTTGCTATGGACAAAACGTAAATAGGTACCAATATCGTGCGTAACGTCCATATGCTTCAGATTTGTTGTTTGTGGGAAAGGGCTTGGGAAAGGTAGGTAAATAAGACCCCCAGTTGGACAGACTCGACGCATACCATATACTTGACCATCGGTCAGGATCAGGTTAATTGACCAAACATAACTCGCGTTTCTTATACGGTCGTATTAACTGACACAAGACGATATTGTGTTTAAAACTTAAGTGTCTTTAAGTATAAAATCCATCCTTTGATATTTCAAGTACATATAAGCAATGGTCGTCTTTTATTCAGACGCTTTGATCGACGTACAAGTGATAGTAAACATATATAACGATTAGAAATAATATTGAATTTGCTGTTTTAATCTCTTTATCGCATCTTATATCAAATTGCCCGAACGGTGTCCTTAATAGAGGGGCATCCACATACGAAGCCTATCTTTGAAAGACTTTAACTCTTTCAGCGCCAAAGGCAATTTTGAGGGTTTTGCAAACAATGCCGATTCAGGCGAGTCAGCTCGTAACGAGCTGTCTCACCTGAAATCAGCATTGTTTGCCTTTTAGTTATAAAAATGATCCAAAAGTCTTATTACAAGAGAAATGGAAATGCCCGATTTTGAACATGGAAGAGTATATTTTAAACAATTCGGCGCTGAAAGACTTTAACAGTGTTTGTAATGCCTCCTTTCCAGGCCCTCAAGGTTGCGGTGATATCAATACGACTGATGCATCGACGTAAGGATAAACTTTATCGGAAGTACTTCGGGTAGTTTACCCAGAAAAACATGGGAGGTAACACACCAGTACTAAAATTAGAAAACGTGCCTTGTTCATGGGCACTCTGGATTTCATTACCGCCTCGACTGGGGATCGAACCCGGGACGCCCAAATCCCCGACGCTTACTACTTGGCAATGGCTGATTCCTAATGTTCCTAGTCTTCAGAGCATCCGTTGTGAGCGGGCGATCTGGGTTCGATCCTCGATCGGGTCAGACTAAACAATTAACCGGGCCTTTCCCTCACACAACAATTCTGCAGCAGACGACTTTGAACATATTTTGTCAACAAATGGAATATCTCTATAATTAAATGGATAACCTATGACTAAAAAGTGGAAAAACATTGAGGCAAAAGGAGAAATTGCTCGTTCAGAGCAATTTCTTCTTTTGTCACTATGTTTTCAAAAAGCTGTCTGCTGCAGAGGTGTCAGAAAGCGTCTATATGAGGGAAAGGGTTATAACACAAATAGTAGTAATGACTTCTCTCCTTTAGTCTACTGGTGTATCGGTGTCAGAATGAATACCAACCAGTACGTTTGGTGTAGGTTTTAAAGTTTTTAACTTATTTATTTTACATCGATTGCGAAACAAGCTTTAAGCTTATATTAATCGCGCTCGATGTCTGCTTCCTTGGAAACTTAACCAGTACTCGCGCCGTTTGTGTGGAAAAATCCCAAAGGTAGAACCCGCTCATCACGGGATTCGAACCCGGGACCTTTGGTACAAGAGGCCGACGCTCTACCTCTGTACCACTGTCTTTTTTGGTGTAGTCATTGATATAACTGGAATACTGTTGAAAGATTCATACAAGCGAATGACTTGGAAAAACAAGTATTTAGCCCAAAAACATTCTTTTCTCGCTCATTTAACAACTTGTTTTGTATTTAATCAACGTCCCGCGAATTGGAAGTTAAATAAGGACAGGAAATACGCGGCTTGTTGAGAGCTAAGATGATAGTCTTCCTTCCCGGCGATGTATTTTTCCCCACTATCGTTTAATTGAAGCTCAATAAGGAAGAAACACGCGGCTTGTTGAGAGCTAAGATAGTCTGGACCACAGGTTCCCGGCGATGTAGTCTGCACCACAGGTACCCGGCGATCTATTTCAGCCCCACTTTCGTTTAACCCTTTCCCTCATATAGACGCTTTTTAACGCCTCTGCAGCAGACGGCTTTTTGAAAACATAGTGACAAAAGAAGAAATTGCTCAAAACGAGCAATTTCTCCTTTTGCCACAATGTTTTCCACTTTTAGTCATAGGTTATGCATTCAATTATAAAAAAATTTCTATTTATTGACAAAATATGTTCAAAGTCGTCTGCTGCAGAATTGTCGTATGAGGGAAGGGTTGATATACAAAATATAGAGCTATAGACGGTATAAAGGGTATGGAAACGCAGCCAGTTGCTTTGAAAGACTGTTGTGTTTGGAACTGGTGTGGGGTCAATCAAGAAACTCCTAGGACGATGAACTGGTCGTCTAAATGTGATTCGTAAAGTGTTGAAAACGGCGTTTAAACCCCAACCAATCAATACATCCAATAATATTCCAATGTATTGATCGATAATATTCACATGATCCAGTCTTTTTAGAAAGATTAGTCATGTTATTCCTTAAAAAATTACATCTGTATGAAATTTCTAATTTACTTTATAAAAATACACATTGTTTGATAGACGCTACACAGTACACACTTGTTTTATAGACGCCGTACAGTATACACATTGTTTGATAGACGCCACACAGTATACACTTGTTTCATAGACGCCACACAGTATACCCTTGTTTGATAGACGCCACACAGTATACACATTGTTTGATAGACGCCACACAGTATACCCTTGTTTGATAGACGCCACACAGTATACACATGTTTGATAGACGCCACACAGTATACACATGTGTGATAGACGCCACACAGTATACACATTTTTTGATAGTCGCCACACAGTATACACATTGTTTGATAGACGCCACACAGTAAACACATTGTGTGATAGACGCCACACAGTATACACGTTGTTTGATAGACGCCACACAGTATACACATGTTTGATAGACGCCACACAGTATACACTTGTTTGACAGACGCCACACAGTATACACACGGTTTGATAACAACCACTCAGTATACACTTGTTTTATAGACGCCGTACAGTATACACATTGTTTGATAGACGCCACACAGTATACACTTGTTTCATAGACGCCACACAGTATACCCTTGTTTGATAGACGCCACACAGTATACACATTTTTTGATAGTCGCCACACAGTAAACACATTGTGTGATAGACGCCACACAGTATACACGTTGTTTGATAGACGCAACACAGTATACACATGTTTGATAGACGCCACACAGTATACACTTGTTTGACAGACGCCACACAGTATACACACGGTTTGATAACAACCACTCAGTATACACTTGTTTGATAGATGCCACACAGTATACACTTGTTTGATAGACGACACACAGTATATACACTTGATGGATATGAATCGTGGCCGGAGATAAGGCGTCTCGTTACGCTTTTCGAACAGTATTTTTCCCCACTTTCATTTGATATACAAAATATAGAACTGTAGAATGTAAAAAGTGAAGAAAAATAATATTTATTACGGCTGTTTATAGTGAAAAAAAGTTATTTATTTATGAGGGGTCCATATTTTATTCACTGATTAGGGTTTCATACCCCACGCTGGGAACCTGTGGTCTGGACCCGACATACACAAGATACGTATGTCTCAGATCTGGCTCAGGCTTACACAGGCTGATCTGGAACACAACTACTTTTATGGGATTTTTCCTATCTTTGGCTAGACTCATTGATATACTACCTCCCACGTGATGACGTACGACTCATGAATTATGATAATTATAGTAAATAGTAATTAGACAACAATCCTTAGCTATTTGTCATTGTTAAGTCAGGACAAATAGACGATGATCCAATGCTTGTTGACACTAACTGTTTAAAGCAGGGAATTTATCTGGCTATCCATATGCACAGATGAAGATCAACATTTTGAAATGTTGAAACCTCTGCAAATATTGCTAATAGTGACAAAAGGTTAGTAATAAATAGATCAAAACTATTTTGGCAGTAAACATTGAAAAACAGTTAATAGAAAGTCCTGAAAATGTCCAAAATTTGACCAACTGGGTATGTATACCCAGTAAAAATGAAACATAAAATATCAATATTTAGTTGTTTATGATTATGGTTAAAAATGTTAAATAATGTTTATGTACAGCTGCTTCATTTTCAACTATGTTTTCAAGAGGTATTATGATTGATCATTTAACCCTTATCTTGCCCCACTTCGTACTACATGTATGCTTTCTACTGTCTATATGTGTAAACAGCATTTGTCAACAAATGTAGGTTAAGATCACACTAAACAATCGTCCAGTCAAACATTATTCTATATTATCTTTTCTTACCAATTATTAGCATAGAAATAATCCAATAAGGAGCCTTTCTATTGAATAACGTACACGTTGGCCTACGTGTAGTTCCAGATAAGGAGGGGGTATTCAGCTCTATTTCCCACAATTTCTCTCTTATTGTTAAAGCAAGCCCTATGTCGTGGGTACTCAAAAGAATCGTCTCACTGAGACGATTCTTTCGAGTACCCACAACATAGGGTTAGAGGATCAAATAAGGATTTTATAACATGGAAAACGCCCCTTATCTAGAGCTCTGGCTTACGTGAAGTCCTGATCTGTCAGAACATCCGCTCAGGTCTGTTCAATATCTAAACTGTTCAAATATTACTTACATGAGCTTGTTAACTTTTTAAAATTCTGTAAGACAGATCAGACATAAGGGTTCATCTTAAGCTACACTGGTCGGATATGCCACACTGTCTCTCATGGTCATGGACCGGTACTAGTTAAAAGGCAAGGAAGCAAAAACCAGTTGCAGGGGTTAAAAGTTAACGGTGTTTCTGGGTAACCCAACTTTGTCCCTACATGCCTAGTCATTCCTTGACATTCTTATCCGTGTACCTGTTTTCAGCTCAACCCGATTAAAATTTGTTATTCATAAAAATTTCATCCCTAAAATTAACTTCTCCTTATAAGGTCAAATATCCGATAAACCTGGGAAGTGTTGTGTATACATATGTTACACTTTTCCCCAATGTAGCAAAACTTTATAAAGATTGTTTTTTAACAAAAAGTGAGGGGAACGGAATAACCATCTAGGCCTGCTTTTCCGTGAATATAAGCTTCCAAGACTAAAAAATGTAATTTGATTTGTCAACGTTTTTTATTATTTTGTTCAATTATTCGTATTTGGGAGATTTTTAAAGTTCGTTTATCAGATACTGAATGGGTTAACGCAGGAACGACGGTCTGACTTTAATAAAAGTATTCAATTCTTAAGACATGACTCATGGTAACACTTTGTCAGAGGGCAACCCTTTTCCTGATACAGACGACATTTGACCAACCTGTAGCAGACGACTTAATCCCTTCATCAAATCTGAAGCAGACGACTTTGAAAACATTTACTCAAGATCTGGAAAATCTCTAGAAATAAAGGTTTACTTACTAAAATAAAGTTGAAAACATTGTGGCAAAAGGAGAAAGATTTGAGCAATTTCTCCTTTTGTCATAATGTTTTCAAATGTCGTCTGCTGTAGATGAGTCAACATGCGTTTATAGGCGGAAAGGGTAAAGAAAACATTTTTCAATTTTGCTCAAAATTATGATTACAGTTATCAGACATTACAATTTTCAGATATTACGTTTTTCAGATATTAAATTTTTCAGATATTACAATTTTCAGATATTACGTTTTTCAGATATTACAATTTTCGGATATTACAATTTTCAGATATTACAATTTCAGATATTAGGTTTTTCAGATGTTACACTTTTCAGATATTACGTGTTATTCGGATGTTGCAATTTTCGGATATTACAATTTTTGCTCAGCTTATTTCCAAGCCGACGACACTTTAGTTGTTAATCACAAAAAAGATTGCCTCTAACATATTTTTTTATGATATTGTATCACAATCAAAAACGTTGAGGCTTGCTGGTTTTGGTATGTGTTCATAATTAAAATCAAATCAGGGTCGCTACAGACGTTACTGTTACGTACATGTTGACGTCTGTCCGAATAAAGGTCTTCTTGGTTGTTATTTCATAATTGAATCAGCATTATATAATTTGAAAAAATATGGTGGAAAGAACATTTACGCAGGAAATGAAAACCCTCATGAAATTCAGATGAAGGTTGGAAAAAGAACTAAATACCATTACTGGTCAGTAAAGTCTGAAAGTAACATGTAAGTCTCATCTTTAGCGCTTTTCCCATGTGTAGAAGTATTTGTATACATCTGCAGCAGATGCATTTCGAAAACATTGTAACAAAAGGTGACCTATAATTCCATCACTTATCAAAAGTATGCACTTAGTACATGTAATCGATATTTTTCAAATTCGTCTACTTCAGATTTGCCCAATTCATAATTTAAACATGAAAATGTCACAGATATAAAATGGTACTCTTTCTAGTTTTGTAGTGCACAGGAAAATATTTGTATGGAAGATAGTAGTCCAGTAATAGAGCATCGGTCTCTCGTACCATAGGTTCCGTGTTCGAATCCCGTGATGAGAAGATTCTGCCTTTGGGATATGTTCACACTAAACGGCGCGAGAACTGGTTATGTCTACAGGAAGCAGGCATCGATCTTGAGCAATATAAGCTGAAATCTTTTTTCTAATAGATCTAAAATAAATAAATTTAATCCTTTTCCTCATATAGACGCTTTCTGACGCATCTGCAGCAGACGGATTTTTGAAAACATAGTGACAAAAGAAGAAATTGCTCAAAACGAGCCATTTCTCCTTTTGCCACAATGTTTTCCACTTTTCGTCATAGGTTATCCATTCAATTATAAAGAGTTTCTATATTTTGACAAAATATTTTCAAAGTCGTCTGCTGCAGAATTGTTGTATGAGGGAAAGGGTTAAACTAACATATGTGTATCTCTGCGATTTTCGAAAAACGTTTATTATTTAAATTATCTGTACGTGTATTTGTATGAGATGTGTGGTTTAGGAGAAAAACTCATGTACATATGTATACCTCATTAAAACGTCATTTACATGTAATCTTCCGCTTCCCGGTAACACCATCCTACCGCGTTTATCTTGAACCACGCCCTCATCGTGTCACGGTTGTACGGAATTAAGACCTTTCCCACATGCAGACACTTTCTGACTCTTGTTTAGAATTAAACCTTACCCCGTATACTGACGAGTGTTGATGTCTCCACAGCAGACGACTTTAGAAACATTGCTGCTAGAGAAGAATTTGCTCTTGGTGAACTCCTTTTGCCCAAATTGTTGAATCCTTATAAAATTATTATTCTTTTATTTATAGATATCTTTCTTATTTTGTCGTACTTTTGTGTCGCCTTCTGCTGATTTGTCGTTTGTGGGAAAGGGTTAACGCAGACGGCGTTTTGAAAACATAGTGACAAAAGAAGAAATTGCACAAAACGTGCAATTTCTCCTTTTGCCACAATGTTTTCCACTTTTTGTCATAGGTTATCCATTCAACTACGGAGATTTTCTATGTTTTGACAAAATACTTTCGAAGTCGTCTGCTGCAGAATTGTCGTTTGTGGGAAAGGGTTGTACAGATAACATTCGATACTTTTGCAGTTTGTCAATTATGAAGCCACTTGTACAGATAACATTCGATACTTTTGCAGTTTGTCACTTATGAAGCCACTTGTACAGATAACATTCGATACATTTGCAGTTTGTCACTTATGAAGCCACTTGTACCGATAACATTCGACACTTTTGCAGCTTGTCACTTATGGAGCCAATTGTACAGATAACAATCAACGCTTTTGCAGCTTGTCACTTATGAAGCCACTTGTACAGATAACATTCGACGCTTTTGCAGCTTGTCGCTTATGAAGCCACTTGTACAGATAACATTCGACGCTTTTGCAGCTTGTCACTTATGAAGCCACTTGTACAGATAACATTCGACGCTTTTGCAGCTTGTCACTTATGAAGCCACTTGTACAGATAACATTCGATACTTTTGCAGTTTGTCACTTATAAAGCCACTTGTACAGATAACATTCGACGCTTTTGCAGCTTGTCACTTATGAAGCCTCTTGTACAGATAACATTCGACACTTTTGCAGCTTGTCACTTATGAAGCCTCTTGTACAGATAACATTCGATACTTTTGCTGCTTGTCAATTATGAAGCCTCTTGTACAGATAACATTCGATACTTTTGCAGTTTGTCACTTATGAAGCCTATTGTACAGATAACATTCGACGCTTTTGCAGCTTGTCACTTATGAAGCCTCTTGTACAGATAACATTCGACACTTTTGCAGCTTGTCACTTATGAAGCCTCTTGTACAGATAACATTCGACACTTTTGCAGCTTGTCAATTATGAAGCCTCTTGTACAGATAACATTCGACACTTTTGCAGTTTGTCACTTATGAAGCCTTTTGTACAGATAACATTCGAGGCTTTTGCAGCTTGTCACTTATGAAGCCTCTTGTACAGATAACATTCGACACTTTTGCAGCTTGTCACTTATGAAGCCTCTTGTACAGATAACATTCGACACTTTTGCAGCTTGTCACTTATGAAGCCTCTTGTACAGATAACATTCGACACTTTTGCAGCTTGTCACTTATGAAGCCTCTTGTACAGATAACATTCGACGCTTTTGCAGCTTGTCACTTATGAAGCCTTTTGTACAGATAACATTCGACACTTTTGCAGCTTGTCACTTATGAAGCCTCTTGTACAGATAACATTCGACGCTTTTGCAGCTTGTCACTTATGAAGCCTCTTGTACAGATAACATTCGACGTTTTTGCAGCTTGTCACTTATAAAGCCTCTTGTACAGATAACATTCGACGATTTTGCAGCTTGTCACTTATGAAGCCCAATGAAACTACGAGAAATTACTCAAAATGGGCAGTCATAAGTTTTATTCTCGTCCTACAAAATGTGAAGATTTAGCTGTATGCTCTCTTGTTATCCAAAGATGTTGATCCTTACCGGATGGAGGATGCGTAGTTGGTAGATCCAGTAATTTCCCCCCGAAGCGTCTAGAGGTAGTGCTAGATTCTAACAGAGGATCGGAGCGTAAAATGTCTATGATTTGATATTTTACATGCTCCCTATTGTGTGAGTCTAAATTGAAATGGTTTGCCACATTCAAACATTTCACATTTCTGATTTCTCTAATTCTGTGCTTAAAACATTAAATCGTTACCAGGTAAACGGTTAATCTTTCGAATATCTTTCTATCTTTCGACGATCTAGGGTAACAAAACAACCCCAGTTAACTGACCATAAATATCCGTAATTACCACTGTAGTGGACAATGGTCATTTGATCCGTTTAAACCGGTTCTTTAAGGGTTATTCAAACACAATTAAGATAAAAATCTCAATTTATATTGTAATGGGAGACAGTTATTTAAACGTACATTTGAAAACATTTCCTCATCGTTTACAAGGAAATCGATGTTATTGCCTCAATTACTTTTATCTTTCCTCTGTTCCTCTGTTAATTTGTGGAGTCGGAACTACTGCTGTCCAATTACCTGCTCTGTGCAACTATACGGTAGATCATCCTAATGTGCATGACTTTAAACATCATTTGCCAACATTATATATTGAACTTATCTTGAACATGTGTGCAGTCTAATCTCTGTCTACAGTATACGTTACTTATATATTTATTTTAAGTAGAGATAATTCCATACTGATTGACGCATTCTGACGAACTTTTGAAAACATTGT
>JASEVX010000089.1:684369-689369 GCA_031761405.1 Serripes groenlandicus | reverse complement strand
CTAGTGTTGATATCACATGAGATCTCCTTATCACATTTGTAATACAATGTATCGAGTCTCAATCGTTGGATAGAATGCTTTCCAATTAAGATGTTGCTTTTATACGTCATTTCTGAGCAATTAAACATCCTTTTATATGCCATTTGCTGCTGGCAGCACGTTCTGAATTCACTTTGTGGCATGCTTTGTACAATACTCTTTCTAACGAGAAATTATTCTGGAAGTCGCAAAGTGCATAATAAGACAATCTTTCGGCATGAGGTTAATTATTCATGGCGATTAGACACACTGAAATTAGCTTGACAAGAAATGCCGTTTAGATTATCCTATAACAAAGTACAGACATATTGTTAAACTAAAAACTAAATATGCTTAAAGAGTTGTTTTGGGGATAGGGGCGTTTCGCGCCTATCCCATACTCATGCTGATTTCGAAAAGTCGGATTAAAGCTGCAACCACAGTCCACATGTGTATACCTACACCAAAATCGAGTTTTGATTGGTTATAATCTGCCTTTTCAACGATTTCATTAGTTCGACCGAATCACGAATCAAAGCGCCAATGGCACTGTAGTGGCGATCGTATGAAAAATCCTGCAAAGTAACAAGCAGTATATCGGTGTAGGGCTTGCGATGACTCTGGTGCGGGTATATTTGAGAATGTATCAACCCTGCATCTTTTGACAGTAGAATAATGTTAGTTTGCCAGAATGTTGTCTTGGTGATTATTTAGTTACGTTCTGAAATTGGTCATGATGTGTTCAAAATTAGGCCATTCCAAAGTTATGAAAAATCTAGTTGGTATTCGATAGACTACCGTTTTAGCTCATTAGAATGACTATTTGTAATCTAAATTGTTTGGGTAATCACATGTTTATCACCAGGTCGTTAGGCCATATTAAGATAAAATATATTTTACACTTTAGAAATGACTAAAGAAAGGAGAGAAAACAGTATCCATTAGTTTGGTGTTTGTTTCAATTATGTCCGATATTAAACAGGTCTGTTCAATTTAGTCCCTTCACATTGCATGATTGAGGGTTGTCACAGTGTATTTATATGTCTCTGAGGTTGTTAAACTGCTTCGAATAATGTGAGTGCAAAAACAAACACAAAACATGCTCCAAAAGCACAATTTCACTATTTGCCAAACTGTTTAATTTATGAAAATATAGGCATATATTATAATGCTAGATCTTCAAACTCAATTAGGCTACACTGTCAGCATTGATTGCTAATTGACTCTAGAACGTGCAGACGTGTATACATAACGTGTGTACACACTGCCATCGTGTGTCCTTTAAACCTTTGTAAACCAGTCTTATTATCTAGACGCTTTCATATATTTAAACAAGTACAAAATAAAGCGTTTATAATATTGAGATTTACAAGCTTTTCTGGTTTTTGGTCTCGCGAGCTATTTATAGAACCTTTTGGAATTTCCAGATTTGAGTATCACCAGAGTTGTCGTTATTTGCAAGGCAGAACGCGCAATGATATTTATTATCTGCCAAATCATGACGAAGATAATCAGAGTACAACCAACTCCTGCCGAATCAGGTTAAAGGTCAAAAGGTTACGGTTGACTACAGTAAAAATAAAACGAGGCACAGGAGTATCATGATACTCTGCATAGCGTACCCAAGACGCCCGATGATATTTATTATCTGCCCAAACATGAAGAAAGATAATATGTAAATAGTTTAACTCTATTTAGATATTTTCTCGATAAATCTCAAATATTAGTACCAATCCGGTATCAAAGTAGCACTAACATTATCATTATTAATCGTGTGCCTGCATCACTGATGGAACTATATATATATATGGGGTTTAACGGAAGTGAGTAAATTGCCTTTGCAGAAATATCCAACCGATTGTTCAAATACGACTATATAAATTTGTTTTCGTTGTTGTTGTTTTGGTAGCACTGTGGCGATTGTCAACCAATCGCCACAAAAACCATCCGCTTGCATTTATTAATCATCGGATACGAAAAAGTTCAAACGAGTGAAACACACTCTGAACTATGATTGACCTTAATGTCAGTGGCGTAAGGTAACGTCGACCGTGCTGTGACCCCATTAGTTTACAACAGTCGACTTACATAGAGAAATGTGCAAATCACTGTAAATAAAATTATTGAAAGGAGTTGAAACCATTGTGGCAAAAGTAGAAATTGCCTACGATAAGCAATTTCTCCTTTTGTCACAATGTTTCCGATTGTCGTCTGCTGCACATGCGTCTGTAAGCGGGAAATGGTTACATCCTCCCCATGGAAGCGGAACCCTTTCCGTCGTAATATAACAGTTCGAAAATTGAAATATTGTTGAAAATGGAGCTATTGCTGACAATGAACAATTTCTCCTTTTCACACAATGCTTTCAAACACGTTTCAAATAAATTCTTTTCATATTTAAACGTTTTACTGTGGACATTCTTTTACTCTATCTCCTTTCCGGACACATTTTGAATAACATGCTAGAGATTAATGATAACGAGCAATATCGCCTTACATCAAAAGGAAAAATATATAGTTTATACATAGCTTTGTGGAAAAAGAGGAAATGGGTCACGAATAACCATTCTGCAGCCGTCTGCTGCACATGCGTCAAAAAGCGACTTTAAACGGGAAAGGATTGAACCGTTTCCGTTATAGCAACTTAGTTACATACGAATGTTGAAAGTATATTTGCCTACGGAGCAACTGCTGACAATGAGCAATTCCTCCTTTCCAAACAATGCTTTGAAACATGAATCAATTTTTTTCTATAACCTAGATAACGAAAGTATTTGTCTACAGTTATTATTTTAACCTTTGCCCCTTTAAGACACATTTGACTAACCTTAACAGATAAATGATAATCAGCAAGTTTGTCTTTTTCCACAATGTTTTAATTACTATTCAAAATAATACTTTCAGGCTTAATTAAATGTTGTTTGCTGTATATTTAGTCTACGTGGTCAAGGGTAAGGAGTTGTTATTACATAATCCGTCCAAAGAGAGAGGTCCTACTGTGTATACATGCCATGAAAGAATGGTACTAACGGTCTCACCGCTACTGGAGAATTGATGGTAAAACAGGTCGCGTGTTGTGTTGAATATTCTCACGTGTCGCTGTATGTCGACCCAAATAGGACAAAGGAATTAAATCTACAAATTAGAGATAAGATTCCAACACTGATTGATTGTGGTTTAACGCCGTTTTTAACATTTCCTACGTTATATCACGGCGGCCAGTTCATCTACAAATATGTGTCCTGGTGTTCTCACACCAGTACTCCACACAACAATCAATACTTTATAAGTTGTCTCTGTCTGTAAAGCTTGGAGGTATAATCCGGTGTCCGGCCGGCTGTCTGCCTGAATGTGCATTCGTCCGTCCGTCATGGATTGCATGTATTGGTCGAAACGTTGTTTCTGTATGGCAGATTTATTTGAAAGTGGTCACACTTATACCGTGTGATCAGGAGAACGGCAAAATACTAGGTACATAACGCTGGTCTGCTTATCTTAGTTATCTTCATTTTTCCTTATTTAGTTCAGCGATTGTCTCAATTAATTTCCATTGTATCCATTTCCAAACTTGGTTTGTAGGTAACTTATGACATTTGCAGTGCACCATTACCATAACTTTAGCATGCTGCGTTTGGAGTGTGTATGTTTTTGTCTTTTCATGTTCTCACTTATTATATGACTTTCGCATGAAAAACACATGCCCTTGTTTCGTTAATGAGTGTTTCCCAAGCGTTGTACTTTGTCCAGAGCGACTGACTGTCTGTCCGTCTTTGTGTTCATCCATCCGTCCGTCTGTCCGTTACGGTTTGCATTAATGGGTCAAAACATTGTTTCTGTTTCGCGGATTCATTTCAAAGTCGTCACACGTATACATTGGGATTAAAAGATCGATACAATATTTTGAACACAAATCTGATCCGGGTTTTTTAGGTGTAAAACTCATTTTTCATTTCTTCGGTTATTGTCTCAATATATGTCCAATGTATCAAGTTAAGACTTGTTGTATAGGAAACTCAGAGCTACAGATGTGCAGTGCAAAAGAAACATAACTCTAGCATGCTTTCGATTGTCTTTCATTTATCAGCATGATTACAATATACATTGTGAATCTTTAGTGATTTCTGAACTGGAAATATTTTAAGTAAGGGTCGCTGCTCTGCTTTTTGTCAATCTTTTTATTTTGTTTATACAAGAAAAGGGTGAAACTTTGATAAATTAGGTATTTGTATTGTATAGGCAGGCAATATTTTTGGTTTGGTTTGTTTAAAGGTCATACAATGTTTGTCTATATTATCTATGCCATATATTTTCAACTTACATATGCCCCTATACCACCAGCGCTTTCAGCGCTTTGATTCAGTTATATCACGGAATTTCCTGGATAAGCTACCAGTTCTACTGATCCATGTATCATGACCCAAGCTAGTCAGTAGCAATGCGAGAGAGAGGTTGGGAGAGAAAGAGAGAGAGCGAGAGAGAGAGAGAGAGAGAGAGAGAGAGAGAGAGAGAGAGAGAGAGAGAGAGAGAGAGAGAGAGAGAGAGAGAGAGAGAGAGAGAGAGAGAGAGCTAGAGAGAGTGTGTGAGAGAGAGAGAGGGAGGGAGATATATATAAATATATAGAGCGAGAGAGATGGAGATAGAGAGACATACAGAGAGAGAGAGAGAGAGAGAGAGAGAGAGAGAGAGAGAGAGAGAGAGAGAGAGAGAGAGAGAGAGAAAGAGAGAAAGATTGAGAGAGATAGGGATATATATATAGAGAGAGATAGAGATAGAGAGAGAGAGGGGGGGGGGGGGAGAGAGAGAGAGAAAGAGAGAGAGAGAGAAGAGAGAGTGAGATAGAGAAAGCGATAGATAGAGAGAGATAGTGAGAGAGAGATATTGAGAGAGAGAGAGGGATATATATATATATATATATATATATATATAAAGAGAGAGAGAGAGAGAGAGAGAGAGAGATAGAGATATATATATATATAGAGAGA
>JASEVX010000089.1:651768-684169 GCA_031761405.1 Serripes groenlandicus | reverse complement strand
TCTTTTTCTTTCGATGGTCTGTATTTCAAACATAAATTACACTGTAAAACGTGTTCATTTATTTGTTTGCACATGCCGGGTCAAAACAAAGCATATTTCGTTCGCTGTTCTGTTTTCTGTACACCAATGTGGCTAGCATGTACCGAGTTGATTATGTCATGACGTAATGATTCTGGGATTACAATAGTTTGACCTCTGAATATCACAATGTATCATTACCTCTCAACATTGAGAATGCTGTTACAGCTATATGAATGATGTCTGTTGAATTACCAAGTAATTGCTAGATGTCACAGGCCACTTAGGACCACTTAGGCACAGCAAGGGAGCATATCCTATTTAGTAGAGCGGGGTCGTGGAGTGGAGTCAGGGAGTGGAGTGGAGTGGAGTCTTGGAGTGGAGTCATGGAGTCTAGTTTTGAGTGGAATCGTGGAGTGAAGTTTTGGAATGGAGTGGATTTTGGAGTGAAAATCAAATTTATTATTTGATACTTACTTTTGCAAACTGGATGTTTAAATGAGGAGTAGATACCACTTACTTTAAGTTTCATACATTTTACATTTGTTTGTACCTGTCGGCTGAAGCCTAGTCATCTTACTTTATGGGAGATAATGAATCCCATTGGGAGTTAAACTGGAAGGCAGATCTAACATGTCATCAATGCCTCATTATCTTAGGACATTAGATGCTCTCTTGGAGGGTTAAATTAGAACAGTTATTTCACCGGGTGACCCGTTGTTACCTTCAGCAATGATTCTCCTAGTACAGAGTAGGCAAGTGTATTGTGACTAAATTATTAGGAAAAGTGAGCAAAGCTTATTAAAGGTACGAAGACCAGGTCAGGTATAAATTTAGGATAATATGAACAAAAGTACCATGTAAAGATCTACTTTCTTAAAATTGCTAGAAATCATAAATTACAGTTAATGATTCATTGTCATTGCTGATATTGAAGACAGCATCATTAGTACTTTAAAGGCAGTTTGATTATACTTTGCTGTTTCTGTGTAAAATGTGCAAACTTAGATTTTCATTGTATTTTTGACTACTCTAGCAGAAACTGATATTAAATAGCACTATTTTCTGTCTGCAAAAAAAGAGAATTAGTTGGAAGAGTTTAGTACAAATTAATTTTTGCATGTTTTCCTTCATTCTTGTATTACTTAGTAATCATTACATTAAAGGAAAAAAGAGCTTGAATTCTAATGAAATAAATACTCTTTTTTAACTTCACTTAGATTTTCTTGTGATTCATAGAATTAAAGGTTATAATGTAATCATGCCCTGTATCTGATAAGCTTGACCCAAACAGATGTGGGAAGATAATACACCGTGAGGAATATGGGGTCACTGCCAGGGTATAATTAGGAATCCTGCTGAGGTGCTAACTATTAGTACAGTTACCTGCTTTTTTTTTGGGGGGGGGGGGGGGGGGGGGGGTGGGGGGGGGGGGGGTCCTGGAGTAAAAGGATCCTGTGATCAGGTCTTCTGCAAATGAGAATTCGTCCTTGTGATTCCAGTATTCTAGAATCTGTTTTGGACAATCTGTCCTAGAAAAAGGCCATCCTTCGGATACAGTCTGCATCAGTTTGCATTTGACTTTCATCCTTGTATGCGTTTTTGATCAAATTAAGTCTACGGTCTGTTACGTAAGATGATTTAAGTACTTTATGTAAATGCAAAAGTAAACGAGCCTGTATCGGAAGGGCTTCCAGACAACAAGTCCGAAATGGGAACATCTTTCCCATTCACGTAACACACGTCGAGGTCGTACTTTTGTAACTGTAACATCATTCTCTACAGATGTGGTGGTGGTGCAGAAACTCAAAGTGGCCTTTTCATGATTGCAGAGAGGGGCTTATGGTCTGATCTGACCGTAATCTTTCTTACATAAACATATTGGCGGAAACGTTTGCAACCAAACAAAATAGCTAACATTTCACGCTCTATGTTGACGTATCCGGATGCTCATGCTGTTGGTGTCAATGTCTTTGATGCATATGCAATCGGTCGTCCGTCATGATTGCAGCCCCAACACTGAGTTTCGATGCATCACATTCGAATGTCAAGGGTTTCTTGTCATGAACATATGCTAAAACCGGACTTTGAGTAATAGCATGTTTTGTTTTCTCAAATGCATCGGTCTGTGCGTCATCCCATAAATATTCTTTGTCTTTTTTTTTTTAACAATGCCCTCATAGGAGCAGTAATCTCCGCTAGGCTTGTAGAAAACTTCTTTAAGTAATTAACCGACTCTAAGAAGGTTGCAAGATCATATGCATGTCTGCGTTTTGAGATGTGTAGGACCTTGGTAGCCTTGACCTTTAAAGGGTCAGGTTTCAGTCCGTCACAAGTGATAATGTGACCAAAGAAAGGTACTTTCTGTACTTCAATTATACATTTATCTGCGTTAAACTTACTCAATTTGCATTGAGCTCTGTCTAGTCTTCTCGTCAGTTCGAGTCATGCTCCTGTCTGGTTTGACAAAAAATCAAAGTGTCGTCAATAATGGCTGTCACGCCAGTCAGTCTCTCAAATATTTCATTAACCTTTTCGTAGTATTTTGTTGAAATATGTCTGATGACACGAATATCCTAGAGGACTTTTCTTCAAGTTGCACACTCCAGTATGCATGTGTAATGTCTAGTAACGAAACGTATTTAGCATTTATCAAGCGAGCCGTCACTTTTTCTAAAGTAGGCATTGGGTAGTGTGGTCTCCTTATTGCCTCATTTAAAGCTTTCGGATCTAGGCATATCCTTAACCTGCCAGTCTTCAGTTTTTAAACAATAACATGTGGATTTACCCAGTCAGTCCGTTCTGATACTTTTCTGATGATGTGGTCTTGTTCCATGCGTCCACGTTCGTCATGAAGTCTATTGCGTAATGACTCTGGTACTCGTCTAAAAGGATTAACTACAGGATCAGAATCATGTCTCAGGTAAAATTTGCATTTACCTGGCTTGGCCCCAGTGCACTTAAACAAGTTCCCATATTCCTGCATGACCACATGTTTATCTAAACACTGGGTCAGTTGGGAATTTTCCACAGAGTAGGTGAGAGTAACAATGCCAAGGTTAATGGATGCTCGGAGGCTCAAGAGGGGAGGGGCAGGGTTATCTACAATATAGCAGTATATACAATTTTTGCCGTATGTGCAGCAAACGACTTTCTAAAACATCGTGTCAAAATGAGAAATTGCTTAACGTAGGCAATTTCTACTTTTGCCACAATAGTTTCAACTCCTTTCAATAACTAGAATTTGATTTACAGTGATTTGCATATTTCTCTATATGTATTCTAAGTCGACTGTTGTAGACTTGTTGGGGTCACAGCACGGTCGACGTTATCTAGCAAGACTGACATTGAGGTCAATCATAGTTCAGAGTGTGTTCCTCTACTCGTTGGAACTCTTTTTCTCTTATTAATCAAAGCGGATGAATTTTTGTTATTCGGTCGAACCAATGAAATCATTGTAAACCAGATGGCAAACCAATCATAACTCGCTTTCGCGGAGTAATACAATTGTATGAAGCTTGGTAACAGCCGTAATATTGTATAGGCTGTAGGGGCGAAAAGCCATCTTTATAGCTTACTCTCGGAAAAAGAAGCAAGGTTTGCCTCTCGGATTAAATATTTTAAAATAATCCACTTATTTCTACGGAATCAAGGTAAATTTTATAACATTTAGCTCTCACTTTATACGAGCTATCTATTGGACTTATTACCCGGCCATCTTTAAAACTTATTAAAGTGACACATAACACTTGCTTTCGGGATATTCGGATTTTGGAAAAGGTCAAAAATAGAAATAATGACAAATATTAAGTTTTGGGTACATTTTTGGGTAAATGGTTGATTTTGATGTTTATAAATGAGAAAAGTAAGCTCTAAGCATGGGATTGAACTTTTCAGTTGAACCCACTTCTCCTTCCGGTTTAACAACACAGGTTGCAGAGCTAGGCGTAAATTTAGAAGTAAATTTGAATACCAGCTTTCGCGTCCTAAATTGCTTGAAAAGGAGCTTAAAACGTTGTATTTCTGACTGCATCCACAGATTGCCTATTGTTTTGAGAGAATTAGCAGCATTTCAATTTTACACTACCCCCTGCGTTTTTGTTGGGTGATTTTTGGAATAAAGGGTCAAATTGATCTTTCTGTCCTACTTTTTTCAATCTGTTTCAGACCACCTTTTTTCCCCATAATATGGACTGAGAGTGTGACTTACAGTCATTTTCCTACAATTCTGACACTCCTTCTTACAGGAAAACCCTTTTTTTTTCGAATCAGTATGGATTTTATGAGAAATAATGAGAGAATAAAAGTTGGGATGTACCAGGTCTCCACAGATATGTCATGTATAAATCTTCATATTTCATTGGGTTTTATATGTAACCATGTTTATTACTTTATGGCATAAATATTTACATTTGTATATCAATAGTTACAAGAGAAAGTTGATGCAAGGCATCAATGCCCCGGAAAAGACTGCATTGATTTTTTTTGTTAGCACACATGTATTCTTGACTTTCATTAGTCTAAACATACACATAATGTTTTCATAAGGACTAATTCCAGGATTTTTGAAATTCCACATAGATCTACAAATTTCAGGATTTCTTTTGGTCAGACTTTTGGATGTTTTGTATTTGTCAATAAAACCACAACAAATTAATACATTTTGGGATTTAAATCTACATGCAATAAAAAGCTATTAAACCCTTTCCATGTCTGAAGCAACAATGAAAACCTTTAAACGCTTAAAACATTGAGAAAACGGTTAAATTGCTGAAGACATGAACTTCCTCCTTTATAATAATAATTATTTCACAAGTAGACCAAACTTGTAACAATATATCAGCTAAATTGTTTATCTAAATCGTTGATGCATACAATATATGTGGCAAGTATGAAATTAATTGGGTGCGAAAGAGCAGATTTTCTTTATTTCTAAATCTATTGTTTATCAGAGTTTGATCTTCTCTTAATTTGTTTCAAGCCAAATAAACATTTAATATCACATATATTTAATCATTTAAGTGTGTAATATTAGCTATCTATCTGTAATAAGGTGTTTGAGCATTCTTTCGAAATGTTGACCCCTCGTGTCAGGCTTCATCGAGTCGTAGTGTCAGACATCGAAGAAAGTGAATAAAAAATCAGGCAAAGCTTTAGTGCATGTTTTATCCCACTGCATTCGATAGAAAAAAGCATTTCTATATTATCTTTCTTTCTCCTACATTCGACACATGCACTCGTTTCGTGACGTTTAAGAAATCAATTTGTCGTGCGAAATTTCTTGTCTGCATAACCAAGTCACTTTTCTAAGTTTACAGTTTACTTCCGGTAACTTCGCTTTGTTTACATTTTGGCAATATGAAACTAGGTCACGAACTGAGGAAAAGGCGTTTCGACGTTCACGACCGATAAACAGGCTTATATTGGAGATATATTTTCACAAATTATTTCTTATTTTCGTTTCTGTTACCAGTTTATGTTGATACTTATCTATTAAAAGGAGAATTCGACGTGATTTTTCATATCGATATTCTATTGCAAGCAGGTGCGCGTATGTAAACAAATTATAGACTGTGCGACGTAAAGGTTTGTAGTTATCGCCTTTTGATTACATAGTTTATGAAAATAAAGTATCGCAGTCTAGCTAATAGGGACCGTTTTGTCTTCGTAAATAAAACACAAAAACGTAAATGCCAGTCAAAATAAAGAAACTGCACATACTTAAACATCGGAATATTTATTTCATTTTAGATGTGTCCTAACTAAGTGTTTTTAAACAAACGCAATTGTAAAAAAAATAATCTAATAATAACCCCCCCTCCCATGTGATTTCCGAAAACCTATTAAAAATAGAAGTCGCGGGCTTCTGCCCGGCGACTAATTATCATTTTGACGAGCAGAATTATATGTGAATTTCAACGCTTTGCGTTGATGATTAAACAATTTATTTATTAAAAAGTTAATGTCAATGTGACAAGCGTAATTCGTCTCTCACCAATGTGCTAACAGTCTATGTGGAAAAGAAGCCAGTTGCTTGGAGAGTATGTTGTGTGCATTGTGTGGGGGTACTGGTGTGAGAAAACCAGGAAACATATGAGTAGGTGAACTGGCCGCAGTGATATAACTGAAAAGAAATTGAAAACGGCGTAAAAACCCAATCAAACAATAAAAAAAGAGTTGAAGTTTTAGGAAAAATATTATTATTTTTGCAAGAAGGAGTCTAATTAACTTAGGGGTTAAAGGTTAAAGCGATATTCAACTAAAGAGCAGCTAACGTACATGTTGATGACACTCTTTGTTTGAAACAATGTTTCTATCAAGAAATAATCTGACGTTAGATCTCAATAATCCATCGTCACGTATTTATAACTTCCGGTATCTTACCGCATTGCATTTAAGGATGTACTGAACTGAGAAGTGGATATTTAAAAAAAAAAAAAGTTACATTGTTATTTTGATTATATTATCAATTAAAACCTGTTTAGTCATTATACCTTTTATAATGCTTCAAAATTTAAAAAAAGAAAAGGGAGATTAAATTTGTTTTAGATAAAGGACTGAATATTTTCGTGATCCTTCCAAGCGCTGTCCAGTCGCCATGTTCGATTATGTAATATAATTGGGTATAAAGAACATATTAAGGTCCATGTATATAAATTTTAATCTAGAACTTGTACAGTATCATATTGTTTTGAAAATAAGTGGAATATATTGTAAAACTTTTAAAACAATTGAAGATATGTTTTCAAACAAATTAAAAAATAAATCATATTTTAAAACATTTAAGCCATTCAGACAAGAAAAACTGAAATATTTTGCTCAATGACATATACTTTTCGTTTTAATATTTGATAAATGATAGTTATTGAAATAACCTTAAGAAGTTTCAGAAAAAGTTAAATATTATAAATATGTTTTTTCCTTATTGCAAAGTTTTGAACTTTTCTTTTCTTACACCTGACGAATATGGGTTCTCATTAGGGAAAAATAGCGTCTTTTTTTAGGTTCAATCACATTAACTTCCAAAGATATGGATAAAATAACTTCAGAATGAGATTTAAACTACAAGTAGCCAAACAATTAGCATATCATCTTTCAAATATTGGCAATTTACGTGAAAACGTTTTTTTTTTCATGTGATGAAATAGCAAAAAAATGCATATCATAAGGCTTTCATAAATGGATCTAGCAAAAAATAAAGCCCACTAACATACCTTTTTTTATTATTTATTATTAAACATACATCTAACTTCAAAAAAACAATTTTACAACAAAAGTTAAATATTATGAAAAATACACTTTTCAGTTCAGTACATCCTTAATTAATATACGTTTGAACGACGCTCGACGCTACAACCATGTGACAGTTGCCACACGTGAAGATGCAGATCGAACTGCGCACTCGCACAGTATGAGCTACTAAAAGCCACTAAGAACTACTTAGAACTACTAAGAGCTACTAAGAAGGCACTGAGAATGTAAAAAAAATAATTATTTGTATCATTTAAACATTTAATGTTCATTTCTTCATTTATTTTCTGGTTTTTGATAAATGAATGAACTTTTTTATTTTTTTCATTGTACACTCTCTTATTAGTTTCTATTTTTCCAACAATGTTCTCAATTATAACATTTTCATTGCCTAGTTATTTTAAAAATCGTATTCAGCATATTTTCTGTATATGGGAAAGAGTTAATATATTTTGGCAAATTTGCTTATTCTCTCTTATTAGTTTCAATTTTTCTAACATATGATTTCAATAATAACATTTTCATTGCCTAGTTATTTTAAAAGTCGTCTTCAACATATTTGCTGTATATGGGAAAGAGTTAATATGTTGGCAAAATAGGACATTTGTCATTATGGGAAGTTTCTCTTTTGCCCCAAAATGTGTTTAACATTTTCACTGAAGAAGATTTTCTACATTTGCCTAATCTGAAATTTACTTTTTATGGGAAGGAGTTAATTAAAACATTTAAGGAAACTGGAAATTGGTAATAATGAATAAATTCTTTTTTTTTCCCACAATGTTTTCAATGCTTACATTTCCATTTACATGTATACAGATTTTCTACTTTTTCAACATTAATATTGCCTTCTTTGTAGCACTTGGTGCCTCTTAGTAGCTCTAAGTGGCTTTTAGTAGGATCCTTTGTTTTCCGTCATTGGTATAATCATTTCAATAAGTATCTGACGTATGCTGTCCGTTCAGACCGTTTTATATAGATGAGCAATTTGATTGTTCCAAGGTTGGTTTTCGTAGACTAATGGACTGCTGTGTCATGTCATTTTCTACAGGTATTTTTTCAATTATATTATGTGTCGTCCGTCGACCGGTTCATCAAACCGTGTGTGTCCTTGCTTTGCTTTCTTGCATCTGTACTCCACATACATAGAGGATCTTACATGAGTGCTTATTTGTTATTGTTTTTATGAAACGAGTCGACTGAAATAATATGACGCGTGGCTCTGCCTCGCGTCATATTCGTTTCAGTCGACGAGTTTATTTATCACATAACACCATAAAAAGATTGTTTTCAATCTTTAAATCGATCTTTCTTCGTCCTCATATAAACAGTGACCGAAGTTCACCCCGAAGTTATAATGCATACTTCCACTGTAAAAGGTAGTCCCTATCAATAACCTTTTGATTTTATACAAAATTAGCAACAATTAAGGCACTTATAACATTTCATTTATATAGATTTATTCTCTTTAAACAATATTTTTAATAAATGCCAAAATTCAGAGCAATTGTAAACAATATGCTGTCACATACGTGCTGCGAGTCGGCTATTTATGTAACTAGTTACATATGATATTTATGTCGCTGCTTTATGTCACTCCTGGAGTGCAAGTTATGTGATAAATTATATTCGGGTTACTTTCCTACAATACTATATTTGAGTCGTTCAACGAGAAAACCATCACTGTGTACTATGCGTAAAGTATCGGCCTGCATCAGCATAAGCATATCGTGCAGGCTAACCCGGACAGATAGTCTAAGACAATGTTCGCCTCCTGTGGATTTTTCGTTTCGGGAATCATTCCTCTATATCTCTATCCCGCTGAGACGGAAGGTGTCGGCCCGCATTAGCCTGCACGGAATGGGCAGGCTGGTCTGGGTTGATACATTACGCAGATTACATAATATTTGTTTTCTCGTGGAACGGTTTGTTTTAGTTCATTAGTGTAAGACAAATGACGATCGTCACAATGGATTTTGTCAATCATCAAAACGATTCAAAGGTCGAGCATTTGTTTGGACCGGTTGATTGATAAGACTGAATGAATGACCGAGCAGGGATTTGTACTCAAGACCTCTTTATTTATCAAACCCACGTCGTTACCGACTGATCTATGGCGGCATGTTTAATCGAGCCTGCACGTTTAATTGTTTGGTGTTTTACGCCGCTTTCAACACTTTTACAGTAATATCACGGAGTTTCCTGTGTAAGATACCAGTTATACTGGTTCATTAATCCTAATACCAGCCAATCAGTCGTAATGCTAACACCGCTACCCTGAGCGCCAATGAGGGCAGCCATTACTACCATTTCTAAAGTATTTGGTATGTGCGAAAAGGGTTAAGTTAACTTTGTTGAACAGTAAAGTTTAAGATCAGCCTGTACATCGGTACACTCTGATCAATATCTTCACTGTTTACATATTACTTACACGAGCTTGTTAAAAGCTAGGGTCACCTTGTGAATATTCTGACGAGTCAGAGCCTGATATACCAATTATGTATAGCAATGCCATAATGTACTTCTTGCCATCTATAGCTATACACTGCATATTGAACAGTTGTTGTCCTAGGGAATATTCTAAAATCCTATATACACTTATTGTGACATTTTCAACATGAAAACATGCTAGAGGATAACATCTGTTTTCTTCTTTTTATTTCAGAAAAAGAACATGAAGTTGTTCGCCATGATGTTGAGCGTGATTTTGATCATCTCGATGATCTCCATTGAGGGTGTTGATGGTTATCATGGTTATGGTCATTATTATCCTCGTTATGGAAGCAGAACGAGGTGTGAGTCGCGGTGTCCAAGAAGTGATCGTGTATGCAGAAAAAATGGAAACTTTTGGATATGCACAAGATAAATATGAAGCATTAATTGTTCTGAACAAAGATGTCCCATAGGGAATATGAAGTAACACAATTTCAAATTCTCGAGCCTTAAATTGTGTTTTTTTATTATGATTTGCTAACTTGCTGCTTATATACATTTAATCTTACCAGTTTAGTTTCGTTTTCTTTAAATAAAGGAACCGTCATTTTTTAGGTAACCCCTCTTTCAAATACACTTTAAAAGCAATATAAGTTATAGAAGATTATAGAAGATTTCCATTAAGATGTATATGTGTTGGACATTTATTGATATGTACATGTATGTAAAAAAGAGAGTGGACAAACTCTTCTGTCATTTAGCCAGTTCACAGCTAAATACTAATAACACATCAAAGAAATAAATAGACAATTTTCAAGAAGTACACGTTCTTAAATTTCAACCCTATACTGAACCTGAATTGGTAAATATAACTTCAAAAAGAGCAAGGTCTTCATAATTCAAATATGAATGTGTTATGTGAATAGGTTTTTTACAAATTGTATTTACTACTTGACCACATGTTTGTAACGTCTTGTGTCATGTTTTTCTTACTTTTCTATTTTACTCATTCAAGCTATAAACTGTACTACATCTTTTTATATGTTTACCTTATGTCACACCGTTCAGTGTGTGCGTGAGATACAGTGACTAAATAAACTGTATTGTTGCACTTGAATAACTGAAAAGATCATAACACGTTTAGCAAGTTCACTATATAACAAATGCATTAAACAATGTCAAACACGTAACTACTTGTTGACTTTTTGTATCATATATTATCTTATACTCTATAACGCATGTTTCAATATTAAGATATCTATCTAGTCAATGATAAATGAACTGTATACATATTTAACTTGTCAATTAAAGCAAGTTTTAACCTAAAACCATAGTTTTTCCGTCTTTCCATGTTTATACTCTGTATTTTTGTTATTTCACCTTTTTCCACATGTAAACACATTTTGACACAGCAGATCTGTCTGTTGAAAACATTGTGGCCAAATGAAAAATATTAATGAGTTATTTCTCCATTTACAATAATGTTTTCTTTTCTAATTTATAATAATATTTTCATTTATTTTCGAGATTTTCCATATTTTTGCCATTTTTGTGGCGATTGTGGTAACAATAGTCACTGTACTATGACACAAGAAGAACAAATATATAGGGAGATTTCGGCAGTTCGTCAGAAATGTTTACTAGAAAACGTTTACCGCCAAATAGTTCCATCATTTCTTCAGAGACATGGTTAACAATAATAATGTCAGTGCTAGGATTTTAGAATTATCGAACTAAAATGTAATTGAGTTAAAAAATGTAAACATTAGCCGTCGTGGTATCTGGAGACAGAGAATATTATTGCGCGAGACATACACCCATTGAGGTGGGATGTAGTAAGCAGGTGCCCGTTAAGTCACCCGACGTTTGGTTGGCAAAACAACCTCCATTGTAAATAGAGCATGAATGGAATTTTGATATAAAGGGAGGTAATTCAGAAATCATTACATTATTCTTGGATTCTATGTTGAATATAGTACAAATACATTTATCACTTTTCAAAGAAAAATCCTGCTATAAAGTTATATTTTGTAACCGAGTTTGAGATAAATAATCGAAAACATTTTGATTCAATCGGAAGTAATATAGTTTATACAATTGAAAATAACTGAAAGTAATATGGCATTAATTGCGAGCGCGAGGGTAAACAACGTCACCAAAGAACAACACAAGTAATACTACGTGATAATAAGAAGCAGCTTTCACTTCATCTTGCTTCTTGTAAGATCATGACAATAGATGCTCGGCCCATACATTTGAGAAGAAGAAGCAGGCATCACCTGCTTGTGCCGGAACTCTCATGCATCTAAACCTTCTAACAAAAATAATAAACCGGCTAGCGTCTGTATGTGGAAGGTTTAAGAATGAGAAGTTACACTTAACATGTTCCTTTCTTACTTGAGCAAACCTGTTTTTAAAGACCATCCATAGGAAGAGAACAATCAGGTGGTTTGCTGCAGAGGCATCAAAACTCACAGGGAAAGTTCATCCATAAGCAAAGGTGTATTAAAAGATGACCAAGTTGGATCTGTTTCGTTCACATCTATAACTGCATCAATACCTTCCACATGAAACTTGTTTGTGGTTTTACACCAATTTCAACATTATTTCCGTTACATCATGGTGATAGGTCACTTATTCATGCATCCCGGGTAAGCACTCTCGGTTTTGAAATGTGAATTATCCAATGGCATGTTGCCGGCCGTGAATGAGGATCAAACCAAAGACATGCAGTTCGAAATCTCCGACAATGACCACTCGGCGCACGACGGATTCCTGTTTCGGAGACATTATCTATTTTGAACAAAGCCCTGATGTCATTAGTTGAAAAATATTCTGACACAGAGTTTCAACATGCTTAATTCGAAAATGTGGCCTCTAAAGTGTACACAATATTGTATTTTAATACGGCCTAGCGACCTGGTGATGAACTTTGATAACCCAAAAAGTTTAGCTTACATAAAACCAAGAAAACATTCTAATAAAGTTCCATCGTTCTTGAGCTAAAAACGTAGGTCTATCGAGTGCCAACTAGAGTTTTCTAAAATATCACCTAGACAAACATTCTGGCAAACTAACATACTGTCAAATGATGGGAGTTTTACTCAAATTTATCCGCACCAGAGTGCACTTTTATTGAAAAACCGCAAGGCCTACACCGAGATACTGCTTGTTACTTTGCAAGATTTGCTACACGATCGCCACTAAAGTGCCTTCGGCTCTTTGATTGTTTTAAGTCGTCTGCTGCATATTTATTACAAGCGGGATAGTGTTTAAAGTTTTCCCTCCTTTTCTTCCATTCAGTGTTAGAGTTTATTCTGCTTTTTCTTTTTCTTTTGGCACTTTTTCTTTTTCTTTTGGCACGATAAAGCTGCACTGAAGAAGCAATCCATCCGTCCTATAGAGGAAGAGATAACATACGACGACACACTTTTGACCGTTTTATTGAGAAAGGGTAAATTCGATACAGGGGGCAAAATAAAAAGAAGAAACGATAAATGAATGGCTCTGAAATATTGATTGATTTGGGTTAAACGCCGTTTTCAAAAAGAACAAAAGTAATATCACGGCGGCCAGTCCACCAACTCATGTGTTTCATGGCTTTATCACACCAGTAATCCGCATAACAGTCTTTTCAAGTATCTGGCTGATTTTCCACATAAACTGATCGCCCATTGGTGAAAGACGAATGACGATTGTCACAATGACTTGTCAAACGTCGGAAAGATTGTTGACCGAGCTGGGGTTCGAACAAGCAACCCCTGGATTGACAGCCCGCGTCGCTACCGTTCTCAAGGAAAACCAAGGTTAATGTATTAATTAAAGTTCTGATAAATACCTGCCTTAACGTTCATGCTAAATGATCCAAATCGATACTGCTGTACAGAATTTTCTTAAAACCTTAGACTCATTGGCGAACAGTGTAGAAACCGACCAGACTGCGCGAGTGTGATGGCTGAGCCTGGTCAACATTTGAGCCGTTTACCCAGAAAAGCAATATAATGAACTCTGCGTAATGTATCGACCAGATCAAACCTGCACAGTCGTCCGCACAGGCTAACCCGGGCCGACACATTCCGTCTCAGGGGGAAATATGTATAGAATAAGGATCTGAAAGAGAAAACCCACAGGAGGCGAAAAGTGTATGGCCGGGTTAGCCTGTCCGGCATGCATAGCTATCCGGGTCGATACTTTACGCAGAGTCCATAATGTTTTTTTCTTGCGGCTCATTTGGTTTTCGCTGCTCAACCAAAGCAAATAAACGATCGAACAAAGACTTTCGAAAAATGATAACATTGGCAGTTCGAGGACATTTCAAGAATGCTTAGCCATTGTGTTTCAGTGGTTTTAGTTTTCTAGAGGCAATTGATCTTCAAGATGAATATGTTATTGGCGTTTTTTATTTAACCCTTTCTCTCATACAACACTTCTGCATCAGACTACTTTGGACATATTTTGTCAAAAATAGAAAATCTCTTTAATTGAATGGATAACCTATTACTAAAAGTGGAAAACATTGTGGCAAAAGGAGAAATTGCTCGTTTGAGCAATATCTCTTATGTCACTATGTTTTCAAAATGCCGTCTGCTGCAGAGGCGTCAAAAAGCGTCTATATGAGGAAAGGGTTAATAGAAATAATTTAAAGCTACATTAAAACTACAGTGAAAGCCAAACGTTCACTTTAAATTAAAATGATAGAGTACCCACTTAAAGACGCCTATTGACGCAGCAGACGACTTTTGTAAACATTATGAGCAATTACTCGGTTTGCAATAATCTGTTCAACTTTATTCAATAATTATTGTTTTATTTATAGGAGATCCTATATTTTGGAATAGACGTTTTCATAGTCGTCTGCAGATGTGCTGTATGTGGGAAGTGATAACCAGATTTGATCTGTAAGCTACACTCGTGAATAGTTCCAAGAATTACAATACTTCTAAACCTCCACTGACGGCATTTTGATAGGCACATTTATTATATGTTGGATAAAAAAATCAAGAGACAAAGAGACAGAGACAAAAATAGAAATGATAAATAGAGAGAGATAGAAGAGAGAGAGAGAGAGAGAGAATGAGAGGGAGAGATAGAGAGAGAGAGAGAGAGAGAGAGAGAGAGAGGGAGAGAGAGAGAGAGAGAGAGAGAGAGAGAGAGAGAGGAGAGAGAGAGAGAGAGAGAGAGAGAGAGGTAGATGGAGAGAGAGAGAGCGAGAGAGAGAAGAGAGAGAGAGAGAGAGAGAGAGAGAGAGAGAGAGAGAGAGAGAGAAAGAGAGAGAGAGTGAGAGAGAGAGAGAGAGACAGAGACAGAGAGAGAGACAGAGACAGAGACAGAGACAGACAGACAGACAGACAGACAGACAGAGGGGGAAGAGAGAAGGAGAGACAGACAGGCAGACAGACAGACATACAGACAGACAAACAGACAGACAGACAGGAGAGAGAGTCATGTTATTCATCCGATTTTGTAAGACAATAAGGGACATAAATCTTTACGTCTCAATCTTATTTTGGAATTTAATTTCACATTTAGTATACAAGTTCACTCCCTTGTCCAGGCGTTTTGTTTTCTTCAAGAAATACAAATGACTTTTTTACCGTATAAATGTACTCGTATTGGCGATTGCTCTCAATCGTTAGGCAGAATGCTTTCAAATCTAGTATTTGTTTATATAAATTGTGTTTATGTGGCTTTCAACAGGTCACGCCGTTTTCGTAAATTATCAAACCTTTTGTTTTCCAACCCTCTTGTTTTTCCAGTTTTAATGTCAAACACTATACTTATTTCGTGTTACATTCGATAGATTGAGCTTAATTCTTAACGTTGTCAAAATATCCCATAACCTTTGTCAACAATCACTGCATCGATGGAGTAGTTGTAAAGCGTCTGCCACGGTCAAAGGATCGATCCACAGCCGAATTATGTCGAATGTCTTCCGAAATGGTAGTAATGGCTTTCCCTCCATGACCCTCAGGAGTTTTTTTTTTTTGAGGGGGGGGGGGGGGGGGGGGGGGGGGGTAGTATTAAGACTAACTCGCTGGTGTCAGAATATACTGACCAGTTTATTAGTACCGATAAACTACCAAGGAAACTTCGAGATATAACTTTAGAATTGGCATAAAACGACAAATAAACAATCAACAACAATCATCAGTGTTTTAGATGTAAATGTGTGACCTATCGAAGGTCAAGTTTATATAGAGCTAAAGGCTAGTCTGCCTAGATATCAGTTATCTTAAGCTCACCTGTGCCGGAAGTGCTCAAGGTGAACTATTGTGATCACTCACCGTACGTTGTCCTGTGTTTGTCGTCCGGTTAATGTGGTCCGTCGTCCGTCGTGCATTCAAATCTTCTTCTCTGAAACCACTGGTCGGATGGTGCTGATATGCTGCTTTCGAAAGACGGATCCGGTATAGGAAGTGGGTCGATTAAACTAAGTATTCAAGTCGTTCCATGTTCTAGTAATCTATAATACACTTTATATTATAAACGGCGATAATAACAAAACAATCAGTACTTTTCCATGAACTATAACATTTGCGCAATAATCTATGTGTTTACCAAAGGCTAATCGGCCATGTCCATCCAGCTTCCGTTTCTATAAATAGATTATGAAGGCCAAGAATACGCCACATGACTGAAGATGCTCCCAAGAGGCGTATAAGTTTCATTTGACAAATAATAACTGAAATAAAAAATGTTTCAAAAACAATTAATATTTTGCTCTTTAATATTATTTTTCATACGTTGTTTCACAGGAAAACAATTAAAAGTTAGTATGAAAAAAAATCATTTTAAAATTTCATCTTGTTAGTGCCTCTCGTAGGATCGCCAACTTAACTATGAACCAATCAAAACGTTCCATTTTCTTTATTTCTTCTACATTATTCATTAAATACAGCATTTGATTGGTCTACAATCGAGATCATTTGCTTAACATCTAGGTAAAAACCGAGGTTAAACAGCTATCTCAGAAAAAGGTTAATATCGATCTCATTATCAAGCAGCTTACATTGGATTAATACAAATCCGGATTAAAACCTTTCACTTATTTTTTAAAGTGAAGTTCCACATAAAAATCGCCAAGTAATCTCAGTCGGTAACGACGCGGGCTGTCATTCCAGGGGTTGTGAGTCCGAATCCCAGCTCGGTCAACATTCTTTACGACGTTTAACAAACGTCGCGTGACAAGCGACATTCGATTTCACCAATAGGCTAACAGTCTATGTGGAAAAGCAGCCAGTTGCTTGGCAAGTATTTAGTGTAGAATACTGGTGTTAGAGAGCCTAGGAAACGCATGAGTAGGTGAACTTGCCCTCAAGATATGACATAAAATTTGTTGAAACCCGCTTTAAACCCCAATCAATCAATCAATCAATCAATCAACCACATACACACCAAGTAAACGGTGCCACATGGTGGTCAACTGATTTCGATGAAATTTAACACACAGACTAGCTATGCCGTTGACCAATAATACAACCCCATATTCATATTTACAGAGAACTCCACCTGGTGATGCATTATCTGTCAAATGAAAGTACAGTAGACTCGCGATAACTCGAAAGGGACCCATGTATTAATTCGAGGTATTGAGGTGTTCGAGTTGTCGCCAGGCTTAAGCTAAATGAATTTATGTCGTGTCAGCTTCGTTATTAAAGTATACATAAGTGTTTATTATGGCAAGCTAGTCAATAATACAAAATAATGTCAAGAACACTGAACATTGTAGCAGTTGTGATGGTCACAGAACCGATGCTAAGCTGTTTCAAAAGACTCCTTTCTACTCGTTATAACTCGAACCATTTTCTGGAACGCATATATGATAGATCCCTTCCAGGAAATGGATCGAGTTAGAACGATACAATATAATTGTTTCATGTTCGATTTGTGCTGCAGGTTAATCACGGCAAATCTGATAACAAATTTATTTCGTAAACATGTCTTTTGATTGCAATTTAAATGTTGTTCCTATTTTTGGGGTGTATTTGGCCCAAGAAGTTATTATGGTTGTATGTGACTCAATGTCGGGTCGCGGATGATAACAAAAGATTGCAAATTAACTAATCTAGACCGCTACATGTACCTGAATTACTATTAATAGACTAATATTTTGTTCGAATAAGACGACATAGACCAAAATACAAACAGAATGTAGATGTCCATCAATTAAACACGTTGTAATTTACAAACAATTAAAGGCCACTGGACTTATTTAGCTCTTTCACTGTCGAATTTCATGTTGAAACTTAAACAACTCTATTTTTCGTCTAACGTTAAATTTAATGTCTAAGTGGCAAACAATGCGGATTTCAGGAGAGACAGCTCGTTACGAGCTGTCTCACCTGAATCTGCTTTGTTTGCAAAAGCATTCAATTGCCTTTGGCAGTGAAAGAGTAAGAGGTCATAAACTGTTCAAAATATTAATGTGACGTACATCGACACAGCGGAATGTTCAACTAAGTTGACATCGGTGATTAACCGTGTGTCCTGATAACATGATGGTGAAATGGTACTGTACTGTACGTGTGTTTATATAGATTTTCCATAAACAGTGTGGTTATTTAATTTAAAAATTAAACTTATTTATTTTACATCGATTGCGAAACAAACGTTAAGCTTATATTAATCACGATTGATGTCTGCTTCCTGGATACTTAACCAGTACTCGCGCCGTTTTGTGCGGAAAAAACCCAAAGGCAGACCCCGCTCATCACGGGATTCGAACCCGGGACCTTTGGTTCAAGAGGCCGACGCTCTACCTCTGTACCATTGTCTTCAACAACATTGTGGTTACAATGCGTAGTTTCCAAGGTAGCCCTTTTCTCAACAATATGTTATTAACATCACACCCATGTGTTTCCCGTCTTTCTCGCACTTGTACCCCCAAACAACACCATTCTGGGACAACTGGCTACACTTCTACATAATCTTTTACAACTTACTTTGGTAAACGATTGTGCTTGACCAGAAAATATTCTGTTGATTGATTGTGTGGTGTTCGGCGCCGCTTTTCAACATTTTTTCAGTGATATCACGGCGTTTCCTGGATAAGTTACCAACACTTCTGATCCATGTATCCTGACACCAGACAGTTAGTCCTGACACCAGCCAGTTAGTCGTAATGCTAACCCCGCATCCCTGATGGCCAAGGAGGGAAGCCATTACTACCATATTTAAAGTATTTGGTATGACCCGGCTGGATTCGAACACGCGACCTCCAACAGCCGAGGCGGACGCTCTATCAATACATCACCGAGGCGGTAGAAAAAAATGTTGACTGAGCCGGGATTTGAAGTCACGATCCCTGGATCGACGTGGCATTGCCGTGACACCTTTAGTTTACATATATACAATATATATCGAGTCGGATTCAAGCATTTATTGTTTTATTGTGCGGTTTTCATCGGTATGTTAGGTATAATGCGGCGTGGATTCACTTATCCATGACCCCTGAATGAGTAACCAGTCCTAGACCAGACAATGAGCCTTGTCCAAGATAGTATGGTTGCCTGCGTACTATGTAAGTGACAAGGGCAGGTAATCCAAACTATGTGCGAAGATGCTCCGCCCTTACCATCGCAAACGGGGATCGAACACGGGACGCCCGGTCTAAAACGAATCCACTTGTGCTACATCATAGGCGGATTACATTTTAATTAATAGTGTAGTCATGTCCAAATGAAATCTGGCCAAAGTACACGATCTAATACGTTTAAATAAGAATTATTTTTCCGCGAAATGCAGAATTCTTCTTTCCTTTTCAAAACCTTGAAAGCAGGAATCTGATTGGTTGGTTAATGAGTAATGCAGTCATATCACGATGGCCAGTTCACATACCCATGTATATCTCGTCTTCTGACACCAGCACAACAGCTTTTCCACATCTACTGTTAGACCACTGGTGGAAAATGAATGACCATTGAAGCATTAACTTTTGTCAAACATCGGAAAAATGTTGGCCGAGCTGTGGTTCGAACTAACAATCCCTGGATTTACAGCCCGTGTTGTTACCGACGTATGAACAGGACCCTTCTATCGGTCATCATTATATCATAAAAGCGTTGTTAATCACGGGGTAAGATTGTATTCATAGTGTTCACATTGTATCTTGTCTACCCAAGATGAGATTAAAAAACAAACAAGCTGTAAAGTGATAACAAATTTATTCGTGATTAACTTTTAAAAATACACAATAATTAAAAAAGTTTTTTTCACATGAAACATTCATTAAAACTTTCATATGCACAAAGTCATGCAGCTGGCGGTCTGAACCCTTTCTGACGCCTCTGCAGCAGACGACTTTTGAAATCCTTGTAGCAAAAGGAGAAATTGCTCATAATGAGCAATTTCTCCATTTGCCACAATAAGTTCAACTCTATTCACTAATAAAACTATCATTTATAGAGATTTTCTATATTTTGACCTTGATAATATCAAAGTCGCCTGCTGCAGATTAATTGTATGTGAGAAAGGGTTAACCCTATATATCATACAGGCTCACTTTGACGCGTCTGCAACACACACAGTATGTATGGTGCGTTACGCCTTGTTCAACAATTTATCAGTTATACCACGGATTTTCCTGGGTAAGTTGTACTGGTCCATTTTCCTGACAGAAGAGAGCGAGTCAGTCGTAATGTTAACCACGCAGTCCTGGGCGCCAGGAGGGCGGAGCCCTTTTTATGTCATTTCCTCATTTAAAACAAGCCCGGCCGGGTAGTTCAATTGGTAGCGTATCTGACTCGTGATCTGGAGGTCACGGGTTGGATACCCGGTTGCGGCGACATTCTTTCGGGCGATTTTTCCATTGCCTCTCACCTCTGATTTATGTGAGAAAGTAGTCAGTGGCTTCGAAAGAATGTTATGTAAGTACTGGTGTGGGAAAGCCAGGAAAACATGGGTAGGTGCACTGACCGCCGTGATATGACCAAAGCTGTTGAAAGCGGCGTTAAACTCCAAACAAACAAACATTTAAAACAACGTTTTTAAACTCTGTTATATAATCATTATTTCGCTGGACACTCTCGTTATTTTTACATTATGAGCAATTCCCCTATTTGCTACAATGTTTTCAACTTTGATTAATAATCAGATTACCTATCTGTTTTCAAAGTCGTCTACTGTAGATTATTTGTCGTAAGGTGGGACAAGGTAAACACACTTGACGTGAGAGACGTGCAGTTGGTCGAGTTCGTCGACATGTGTTTATCAAGGCGACCCAGATATCAGATACCAGGTGCATGGGGAAAAGGTACACGTTGGTTTGAGTGCATATTGTAGATTTAGATCAATAATTCAGAGGTCCAGATAAGATGGGTATCTTTCTCCCATAATTTCTCTCTTATTATTAAAGCAAACCCTATGGTGTTGGTACTCAAAAGAATCGTCTCACTGAGACGATTCTTTTGAGTACCCACAACATAGGGTAAGAGGGTCAAATAAGGATTTATTTAGAGCTCTGGATCGTTCTTTGCATCCGCACAGTCTAGTTAAAATGTACACTGTCCATGTATTACTAACATACGCGTGTAAGATGCTTCCGTCAGTATGTGTATATTCTGATAGGACGTAGCAGATGTACAGGCTGGACTGAACCTGCACTGCTAATACATGTAAATGCCAACTTGTACCTTTTCCCACGCATGGTCTCCAAATTTCATTTTTCAGGTCAAACTAAGGACTTTGTAAAACGTCATATGATGGGAGTAAACCCTGACCTCAGTGATGATAACATGTACTGGATGTAACCTACTTTACTTTATCCCCTTTCCACATACAGTAGACGACTTGTACAATATGATTAATAACATGTACAGATATTATTTATTTAGACATTAGTCTGCAAGAGAGAGATTGTGCAGATTTTTGTTATACAAAAAATATATATATTCTCGGCACGACGGTCATTGTGGAGTGTCCTTTGGCAAGGCACATTTTTTAGCCTAGTACTGGTTTGTTTACCCAGGGATCATGAATAAGTGAACTGTCGCCGTTATATATAACTGAAATAATGTTGAAAGCGGCGTAAAACCCCAATAAATAAATAAATACTTATTGGATAAAGTTGAAAAGATTAGGCCAAAAATCGTCTGCTGCAGATTCGTCAAACTGCGTCTGAATGAGGGAAAATACAATCAGAATATATACTTACACATCGAACTTGTTTTAAAAGATCATCCACTATAAATGATGTATGTGGTCTCTCAATACAGTTGGTGGTCTCTTATCGAGGTACAACATGTATGTATAAATAATGTTGTTATGAAGTATAGAAAGAGAAAACATACTTTCTGTACAGTCAATCACAGCCAATGTAAACATATCTTATCTCCAGTCTGTGTATTTAACTTTAAATAGTTCAACATTCAGTGTCATGGTGTATCCGTTAGAAACAATTTTGTGAAAATAATGCTGGAAAAACGGCAACTAATCATTTCCATTGCTAATCCATTTTCATAAAGATAACTTCCTCTGTCTTACTTTCAATTGTTTCTTAACCCTTTCCCTCATATAGACGCTTTCTGACGCCTCTGCAGCAGACGGCTTTTTGAAAACATAGTGACAAAAGAAGAACGAGCAATTTCTCCTTTTGCCACAATGATTTCCACTTTTAGTCATAGGTTATCCATTCATGTTAAGAGATTTTTCATTTTTTTACAAAATATGTTTAAAGACGTCTGCTGCAGCATTGTCGTATGAGGGAAAGGGTTAAACTATAATTAGTATAGACAAGAACTAGAGAGGTAAAAGAAAACACTGTACACAAATACATCAAAATTGATATGTGATTCTTGATCGCTCCAAATACATTTAAATAATAGTAAATATAATATTTTGAATTAAGAAGATAGAACAGGACAGTCAAATAATTGTTCATGGCATTATTGTATTGCATATCAATTTTTACTGCCAACATTATCACATAAAAGGGTTAAGATATTTTTCTAAAAAAACAATACTCACTTGTCATTTTTGATATATAAATGTATACATGTACTATGATGTATGTATCTTATTATATTAACAATATCATATCAAATCCGCCTTTAAACAAACAGCTGTACATGTTGTTTCAATTAGATTAGAGTGAATTCGCGATAGCTTTAGCAATTCTAACCATCTCCTGAAATGGATGTCTTTAAAAACCAAGTAAAGGAGCAGTTCTGGTTGTTCATACGAACAAGTTGAACTGCTGCTGTGCTGTTTACAAAGCATGATTGAGAAAACAAAATATAAAACTAAATATTTGTGTGTTAATCTCTTTTACTACCGAATTTCAAAACGTCGACTTTTTCATGTTAAAAATGGAACCATGTTTCGTCCAACATGAACAAAATTGAATGTCTAAGTCGAAAACAATGCAGATTTCAGGAGTCTCCGAGAGACAGCTCTATTTCAACCCTATTTAATAGTTATATTTTCATATATAGAGAGTTCTAATTTTGCCTTCATGTTTAAAAAGTCGTCTGCTGAAGAACTGTGAAACCAGTTAATCCAGTAATTTACCAAGCAACGTTTCAATTGAATGTTGGCCGCCCCGCCCGCACACTCGCTTAACAACGTCGATCATCGTAAATCTAATAACTTGGTTTAGTCATGATTGTAAAAATCTTATCTATAATATAATAAATTAATACATTGCATTGATCAGCATGTGTCTACAATGGTAGAAAACTACTAGCAATCTACTGTAACAAAGTTTGTGTCGAATCACGATATCTCGGTCGTTAGGGACGAGGGACATCGATCAGGGGATCACGAGTTCGATTTCAAGCTAAGCCGTTTATTCTTACAAATGATTGATAAAAATCATCGTGACTAGATGCAAGGAAAGGAACTAGTGTTGGAGTATTTGAGAACAAGGAAACTCGCGTCGGTTAGGTTAGGTGAATTCAGCTTATCATTGAACCCATTATAATGTTGAAAACAACATTATACTACAATCAATTATGGTCAACTAAGAATATGTTGAATGACAGACCCTGTTTCCATAGCCCATTTTACTTCGACAGGGGATAGGAAAATCATAAATAACAACGTAGACTAAGATCAGACTTTACGGTTTAGGAGAATAATCTCATAGTGCCCTGGTCACGATTCTGCACTGATTAGAACTAGCAGTAAAATACAAGAGACATTATAATGAAATGAGATATAACATTAATGTTTAGACAGTTGTATTTAGATATAAGACCTTAATTGTTTTTTACACATCCACCATGTACTAACAGAGGACTAGATGAAAGTAAAATGGGGTATACTCAATAGAATCATCTCACTAAGACAAATATTTTGAGTACCCACAACATAGGGTTTGAGTGTCGAATTAAGAATTTTAGAACATGTAAAATGCCCATTATCAATAGCTCTGAAAACTACGCAATACATATTTGTAAGAACTTATTAAAAATCCATTTCTGTCATTTAACCCTTTCCCAAATATGTTTATACAACAATTTTGCAGCAGAGAACTTTGATTACATATGAGGATACATGTTATAGTCTAACACGTCTTGATCTTGATTGTGTACAAATAATTACATATTTTATAACGATTTATTGGAAAGGACACCCCTACACTGTTCCATCACTGTGAATGCTGTTTATTAATTTCTTCCGGGTGTATTCGCTTCTCCACCCATTTGGGTATGTTTTTCGGACACGACCAGGCGAAGTGCGGACCGAACAGCAGCAGGATGACGGAGGCTTGAACCAGAACCAAGGACGCGATTGCCATAACCGTTGACAGGTAGGAGCCGAGGTAATAGGCGAAGCACAGGTGGACCAGAACATCAAACAAGGTTCCCAGTATCGAGTCAAGCTCCCATCTGTCCCTTAAGTCACTCCGTAGATAGTCTAGACAACTCCAGTTTATTATCTGTAATCAGAGAGAAACTCAGTGTTAACATTTTCCCCCATACAACAAAAACTGCAGCAGAGAACTTCATAATCATCTATACATCTGAATAGAGTTGAAAGCATTGAGGCAAAAGGGAAAATGGCGCATTGTGAGCAGTTTCTTCTTTTGCAAAAATGTTTTCAGATGCCGCATAAATCATATAGAACGATGGTTAGTCCATGCCTAACCCTAATAAGGCAAGTGGAATTTAATGTAATGGGAACCAAAGTTAGAGGGTCTTTCGGGAACCATGGCTAAAATGACTGTCTCAGGACATGCCGAAATTACTGAGAATAGATGTAAAAGTGAGGAACTCTTTCCCACATAATCTGAAACAGATGTTCTTGAAAATATCTACATAATTTACAAAACATTTTCTAAAAACGAAATATCAATTATTGAATAAAATGGAAAATAGTGTGGCAAAAATGAGAAATTGCTCATTATATCCTTTTGCCAAAATATTTTTAAAAGTCGTCTGTTGCAGAGGCGTCAAAAAGCGTCTACATGTGGGAAAGAGTTAATAATATCAGGAAACAATGATGCTTCAATATGCAAATGTATGCGTATAATATGAAGTGATGTATTTTTATCTGACACAATATGTATGACAGTGTGTGTTACCTGGTAGACTGACCCAGTAATATGTGTCTTATCCTTTCCCAGATACAACATATATGAGCCGTCCCGCGAGAAAACCAACTGTGTGGACTCTGCGTAAAGTATCGACCTGGATCAGCCTAGGCATGCCGCGCAAGCTTACCCGGATAGACACTTTTCGCCTCATGTGGATTTTCTGTTTCAGGAATCATTACTCTATAGCTCTATCCCCCTGATACGGAATGTGTCGGCCCGGATCAGTCTGCGCGGAATGCGCAGGCTGATTTGGGTCGATACATTACGCAGAGACCATAATGTTGGTTTTCTCGCGGGACGGTTCAATTATTATCTGCAGCAGACGATTTTGAAAACAGTCAGACAAAATGTTGGAACTTTTCTATCAATGATAGTATACTTACTTCATGGAATTAAAAATATTGTGGTAAAATGAGAAATTTCTTATTGATTATGAGACATTTCTCCTTTTGCGAAAAAGTTTTCAAAAGTCTTCTGCTGCAGACGCATCATAATGTGTCTGCAGATGGGAAAGGGTTAATATATTTGCATACTAACAGATCATCCAGCTTATAATACCATGTATACCTATGTAAATGTACAAACAAATCTGCTCTGCATTGTTAAGTTTGACAGTTACAATTGAAAGTGTTTTCGTTGTTTGAAAAGTGAATCCTAAATTTTTAGCCAGCCTCTATAACGATGGAGGCCGAGTCCCGGTAGCTCAGTCGATAGCGACGCGGGCTGTCAATCCAGGAGTTGTGAGTTCGGACCCCAACTCGGTCAATATTCTTTCCGACGTTTGACACAAGTTACTGTGACAAGCGTCATTCGTCTTTCACCAATGAATGGGCTAATAGTCTATGTGGAAAAGCAGCCAATTGCTTGGAAAGTATGTTGTGTGGAGTACTGATGTGAGACAGTAGTATAGGGGTCGGTTTGCCTACAAACAAAGATGACGTAATCGGCGGCCATTTTGTTGACCTAGTTACTTTTTATAGTATCTCATTTGCATATAAGGATGGACACGAGTGAGGACGCCATTTTGGTAGTTATACAATGACTGCGCATGTCCATTTTAGTTCTATATTTAGAATGACATCATAGGTCTATATTTAGAAAGCTTTAACAATGGAGCAAGTGTTTCGGTAGCACCCTTCGGGCGAGACCACCAACGATTTGTCTCTAGCCTTCTACCAATAGATTCTAGCGGGTATGTTGTTGGAACCCTCGAAAATAATGGCGGGGAAATTCGACCTAACCTTTGCTACATTGTTTCGGGAAACCTGACACGAGACATCCATACGACACGATATATCCCTTTAATATGTCGTATAGTCGAGCCGAAGCACGCAGTCAAACATGTAGGGTAAAGCAATAAATTTAACGTCTTACCTCTAGAGCGTCCACAGTTCAAATGACAGAGATCCCGCTCTATTTTTAGACTCGGTATTTCACCATATTTTTATAAATAGATTATGTGTCATGTTCTATAAATAGATTATATGTCATTTACTATAAATAGATATTTCTAATAGTTCTATATTTAGAATGACATCATGGGTCTATATTTAGAAAGTGTTGGAGCTGGCGGAGAAATTCGACCTACCCTTTGCTACATTGTTTCGGGAAACTGAAACATCCATACGACACGATATATCCCTTTAGTATAGTCGGCACATAGTCAAACATGTATGGCAATAAATGTAACGTCTTACCTCTAGAGCGTCCAGAGTTCAAATGACAGAGGTCCCGATCTATTTTTAGTTTCGATATTTCACAACCACTATCGAATATTTCATCAGACCAGGTGTACCAACAATAGAGCATTGAAATGACAAAGTTAATCTCATTTAAAGGCGCCATACTGTCTGCGTCTGAACATCTGCAACGAACGTGTTAACACTTGTCTGAGAATAACACTTTACAGTGCGGTTTCAAAACCTGAATATTGACATAGTTTCGAACTCATAACCCTCATCGTATTGCTCTCAGTTGTGTTAGCATTGACCCATTATCAGAGTCATCAGATTGTGTTCATTTGGTGACGGAAGTACGGACAAAGACCTTTTGAAATGCTAAACACGATATATCCCTTTTGTATGTCATATAGTCGAGTCGAAGCACGCAGTCAAACATGTATGGTAAAGCAATAAATTTAACGTCTTACCTCTAGAACGTCCAGATCTCAAATGACCGATGCGCATGTCCCAATTTATTTTTAGATTCGATATTTCACCATCGCTATCGGATATTTCATCAGAAACTCAACAGGTGTGAGAACAATATAGCATTGAAATGCCAAAGAAAACGTGGACAATGGATGAATAGACTGCTTTAAACCAAACGGCGCCACAGTGTCTGAAGAACACCTGCACGTTAACACTTGCCTGAGAATAACCCTTTACACTGCTACTGCTGTTCAAAAGTTTATCCTTCATGATGAAAGTTATTATTATGTTTGAATTTGCACTTGAAAAGTGTCAGTGAAGTTATACACGATTTTACCAAATTGATCATATTTCAAATATAGCGGGAAAAGGAGCCCATTAAAAGCGTCAAATCAGTTTTTACTAATTCATTTCACTATTTACGCTTTAACTTTTTCTCTTTATGCTACCAAATGATAGAGGTCACCAAAAGCTTTCATTTAAACCCGGGGTTGTAGAGAAAATATTCAGCCGTTTTCGAGTTATGTAATATGAGAGATTTTTAAACCCCCAAAATGAACTTGCCCCGATCCTCAAGTTTGATATACCATTGGAAAGATCTCGTTGCACCCTTTTCATATATGAAAAAATTATGGTCCTACGAATATTAGTTCTCTAGTTATCGTCGTTTTAAATTTGTGTTTGTTTCAAAGTGCGTCAAAAGGCTTCTTAATGCGTAAATGCCGATAACTCCTTTATTTCTTGTCCGAATGTAGTCGTGTTTGGATTCGTTGAAAAGGGTTTCGTAAACTCTATCGATTGAGGAGGTCAAACCGGAAGTTTGGTCTGTCTGTAAACCGGAAGTGTCGTCATTATATTTTACAATGGTCATATCTTCCTTAGTTCTGAACCGATGTTTACAATTTGTATATCATTCGAAAGCTCTCATTGAGATATGAGTATATTCGAAGTTGAAAGATATCCGATCAATGTTTTCATGACATTGTACTTTAAATAAGCAGCGCAAGGGGTAAATGAAAAAACAAAGACATGAATACAATTTCTACAATTTTATTATATAATCAAGTATTGTAGTTCGCATAATCAAAATAACTAACACTATTTATTGAACACAGTATTCACAAATCACGATTCATTAAGGGATAAAAATGATTGTCAATTCGTCTCATATTCCATCCATGACGTCTATGAATAACTGTCAACCGTTCCGTTATGTTGTAAACGTGGTTAATTTAGGGCTCCCCCCCGGCATTTTCTTTCCGATAATTTAGTCACGTAGTCCCGGTGGTCCGTGTATTCGATACCCCTTTTTCGCATTGTCAATCATGGTATGTTGTCTTTTACTGGATACCTCTGATTTGGCTAGTTCAACAGCTTGAGCCACGGGTGTCACAAAGTTAATGGTGGGTTCTTTCATCGTCCCACCCATCTGAATTTTTTCCACGACGTATTGTCCTTTATGATTAGGTTTCAACTTCCCTTCGGCCATCCGTTGAAAATGTCGTGTCCACATTTCTACTCTATCCATCGTTGACGTAAGTGAAGTACACAGCGAGTGATAGTTTTATCTTTGGCTATTAGCTGTAACTTTCTTCCCCTTATAGCATGTCTTCACCATCACTGTCGTCGCTACCACCATAGCTAACGTCGTCGTTCTCAGACTTCACTATACCTTCTATTAAATAACTGTGTTTCTTAATGGCCGACTGTATGGCCTGTTCTAGTATCATTCCCTCGGACACGAGTTCGTGTACATCTTCCATGACACGTTGGTGAATGACTCCGTGTTCTAATTGGAATGTGTGGAGAAGCAGTTGGCTATACATACGTAAGACATGTGTTGTATCTTCCGCTACTATTTTTGAGTCTGCCTTTTTCTTGGCCTCGTCATTGGACATTCCATCTCGCTCATACTTTTCCACTTTTTTTCGCCAAGATTTTTCATTATTGTTCGAAGCTTTACGGTACATGACTTCAAACACTTTGTGTTCTTCGCTGTCTTTATCTTTTACATCTTCTTCGCTCTGGTCATAGGATATCCACCGTTTTAATGGAGGCGTTTCCGAGTGATCCTCCGTGGCAGAACGCTTATTACACCATCGTTTGACATGATTTTGTAAAGAATGAACGTCACCAAACACGATACCACAATCGTCGCAAACGGGCATGTCTAGACTGTTATCAGACTCGAGGCTGGAATCACTCTTTATGTACTCCACAGGGGTGTCCCTTATAGTTTTCTTAACTGAATATCCTCGCTGATCATACGCTGGAGTATCACTTATATACTTGTGTTCAGCTACTGATACATTCTGTTCAAAAATGTTTGGTCTAAGTCGCATGTATTCGGGTGTAGAGGCTTGAAGATCAATAACGAGATGTCCATATGGCTTTTCTGTGGCGTTTCGATATACATTCATGAAACTGTGACTACTGGTAGGGTAGATCCGTCGTGCCAGTACAGAAATTTGATGTCTATCAACTGGGTTGTTAAACACAATTAAATATTTTGTATTAAGGCTGATATCTCGGCACGCTTTTCCTTGAGGAAAAACGTTCTGTGTCAGGAAAATGACCGTCAAGTTTCTATGATGAGATCCTTTAGTAAAAAGATTAGCCACTCTTTCATCCTTCTTCGCCTCTCCCATCAAATCATCTAATATGATGCAGTTCCGCACGTTTACGTCTAGATACATATCTTGTTCAAGACAGTCTGGAATACCCCTCACAAATTCAACGTTAGACAATTCTGTCTTGATTTCGTCGTATAATGGTTGATTTTGACTATAACACCAGATGATCCTCTGAGGTGGTGGTTTGATTGTATCTTGGCACAATATCATCTTAGTCAATACCGATTTACCACTTCCACTCGGTCCAGACAAAACGAGTGTACACGGATGTTTAAACTTAAATACGGGCGCTCCGGGCGCTCCAAAATGCGCTCCGGGAGCTCCCAAATGCGCTCCGGGAGCTCCCAAATGCGCTCCGGGCGCTCCCAAATGCGCTCCGGGCGCTCCCAAATGCGCTCCGGGAGCTCCCAAATGCGCTCCGGGCGCTCCCAAATGCGCTCCGGGAGCTCCCAAATGCGCTCCGGGCGCTCCCAAATGCGCTCCGGGCGCTCCCTCATATTGTTGTACTCCTGGTGATATATTCCAGTATCTTTGGTCTGTATGTGAAGATGGTTCTTCAAAGTGTTTGTTTCTCTCATGTCTCATTAGATTGTATCTACTACAGAACGACCGATCACACGTTGTACAGAAAATTGTACTCATCTTTTCAAAGTCGTGTGTTGCAGTTTATTGTGGATATCTTCCCCTTATAAACTTACAGGGCGCTCCCAAATGCGCTCCGGGAGCTCCCCCTGAGCTCCCAAATGCGCTCCGAGCGCCCTGTAAGTTTATAAAGGGGAGATATCCACAATAAACTGCAACACACGACTTTGAAAAGATGAGTACAATTTTCTGTACAACGTGTGATCGGTCGTTCTGTAGTAGATACAATCTAATGAGACATGAGAGAAACAAACACTTTGAAGAACCATCTTCACATACAGACCAAAGATACTGGAATATATCACCAGGAGTACAACAATATGAGGGAGCGCCCGGAGCGCATTTGGGAGCGCCCGGAGCGCATTTGGGAGCTCCCGGAGCGCATTTGGGAGCGCCCGGAGCGCATTTGGGAGCTCCCGGAGCGCATTTGGGAGCGCCCGGAGCGCATTTGGGAGCGCCCGGAGCGCATTTGGGAGCTCCCGGAGCGCATTTGGGAGCTCCGGAGCGCATTTTGGAGCGCCCGGAGCGCCCGTATTTAAGTTTAAACATCCGTGTACACTCGTTTTGTCTGGACCGAGTGGAAGTGGTAAATCGGTATTGACTAAGATGATATTGTGCCAAGATACAATCAAACCACCACCTCAGAGGATCATCTGGTGTTATAGTCAAAATCAACCATTATACGACGAAATCAAGACAGAATTGTCTAACGTTGAATTTGTGAGGGGTATTCCAGACTGTCTTGAACAAGATATGTATCTAGACGTAAACGTGCGGAACTGCATCATATTAGATGATTTGATGGGAGAGGCGAAGAAGGATGAAAGAGTGGCTAATCTTTTTACTAAAGGATCTCATCATAGAAACTTGACGGTCATTTTCCTGACACAGAACGTTTTTCCTCAAGGAAAAGCGTGCCGAGATATCAGCCTTAATACAAAATATTTAATTGTGTTTAACAACCCAGTTGATAGACATCAAATTTCTGTACTGGCACGACGGATCTACCCTACCAGTAGTCACAGTTTCATGAATGTATATCGAACGCCACAGAAAAGCCATATGGACATCTCGTTATTGATCTTCAAGCCTCTACACCCGAATACATGCGACTTAGACCAAACATTTTTGAACAGAATGTATCAGTAGCTGAACACAAGTATATAAGTGATACTCCAGCGTATGATCAGCGAGGATATTCAGTTAAGAAAACTATAAGGGACACCCCTGTGGAGTACATAAAGAGTGATTCCAGCCTCGAGTCTGATAACAGTCTAGACATGCCCGTTTGCGACGATTGTGGTATCGTGTTTGGTGACGTTCATTCTTTACAAAATCATGTCAAACGATGGTGTAATAAGCGTTCTGCCACGGAGGATCACTCGGAACGCCTCCATTAAAACGGTGGATATCCTATGACCAGAGCGAAGAAGATGTAAAAGATAAAGACAGCGAAGAACACAAAGTGTTTGAAGTCATGTACCGTAAAGCTTCGAACAATAATGAAAAATCTTGGCGAAAAAAAGTGGAAAAGTATGAGCGAGATGGAATGTCCAATGACGAGGCCAAGAAAAAGGCAGACTCAAAAATAGTAGCGGAAGATACAACACATGTCTTACGTATGTATAGCCAACTGCTTCTCCACACATTCCAATTAGAACACGGAGTCATTCACCAACGTGTCATGAAGATGTACACGAACTCGTGTCCGAGGGAATGATACTAGAACAGGCCATACAGTC
>JASEVX010000089.1:618198-651568 GCA_031761405.1 Serripes groenlandicus | reverse complement strand
CTCCTTAATTGGAGTTTAACGCCGTTTTCAACAATTGTTCAGTCATACCACGGCGGCCAGTTCACTTACCCAATGTGTATCTTGGTTTTCTTACATCAGTTCTCCACACAAAAGTATTTCCAAGCAACTGGCCGCTTTTCAACATAGACTTTCAGCCCATTGGTGGAAGACGAATGACGCTTGTCGCATTGCCTTTCATCAAATGTCGGAAAGAATGCTGGCCGAGCTGGCTTTCGAACAAACAACCCCTGGATTGACAGCCCGTGTCGTTACCGACTGAGCTCGTTGGTGATCCGCGAAAAACAACCTTAACGTAATCATAACACGTGTCTACACAACCATCCTAAGAATTGATATGGATACTGCTTTACAGACATTTGAGCCGTCCCGCGAGAAACCCAATATTGTGGACTCTGCGTAAAGTATCGACCCGGATCAGCCTAAGCATGCCGCGCTGGCTTACCCGGACAGACAATTGTCAGGAATCACTACTCTATCTATCCCCCTTAGACGGAATGTGTCGGCCGGATCAGTCTGCGCGGACAGCGCAGGCTGATCTGGTCGATACATTACGCAGATGTGTATATATGAGCCGTCACGCGAGAAAACCAACATTGTGGACTCTGCGTAAAGTATCGTTCCGGATCAGCCTCAGCATGCCGCGCATTCTACCCCGGGCAGACACGTTTCGCTTCCTGTGGATTTTCTGTTTCAGGAATAATTACTCTATACCTCTATCCACCTGAGACGGAACGTGTCGGCCCGGACTGCGCAGGCTGATCTGGGTCGATACATTACGCAGAGACCATAACGTTTGTTTCCTCGCGAAACGGCTCATTTCTTGAAACCTTTTATGACTAATTAAAGAACAGTGCAGAGCCAAATCAGACTGTGCGGATGCGCTGGCTTATCTGGATCTAAACTTATAGCAAACTAGAAATATCACTGAAGGTGATGAATACCCCCAGCTGGTGCCTGACAATATACATATGTATGAGAAATTCAAGGGGCCATAACTCATTTAAAAATAATTCCAGAGCAACAGGCCGACAATATGCACAAGTAGGCTTGGTATCAATTATTCTTGTGAAGTTATATTGAATTCTGACCAAGAGTTGCTGAGAAGTAGTATTCACAAGAATTGTCTACAGACCAACTATGTATGAGAAATTTAAAGGGGCCATAACCCATTTAAAAATAATTCCAGTGCAACACGCCAACAATATGCACAACTAGGCTTGGTATCAATCATTCTTGTGAAGTTATATTGAATTCTGACCAAGGGTTTCTGAGAAATAGTGTTCACAAGAAATGTCTACAGACCAACTATGTATGAGAAATTCAACGGGCCATAACGCATTTAAAAATAATTCCTGTGCAACACGCCGACAATATGCACAACTAGGCTTGGTATCAATCATTCTTGTGAAGTTATATTGAATTCTGACCAAGGGTTGCTGAGAAATAGTGTTCACAAGAAATGTCCAGACCAACGGACCGACCGACCGACCGACCGACCGACCAACCAACCAACCAACCGACCAACTGACAAACCGACCGACAAGCGTAACTCCTATATAGCCCCATATACTACGTATCTGGGGCTATAATAACTTAAAGTTGAGTATTGTAGAGAGCCGCTCGTTAGTTGCTGTCCTACACATATCAACCAGACATGATTGATCAGGACAGGTTTAACCCTTTCCCTCATACAACAAATCTGCAGCAGACGACTAGGAAAACATCTCAGCAATAACACGGAAACTCTCTATAAATTAAGGTTTAATTACTGTAAAAAGTTAAAAATATCGTGGCAAAAGGAGAAATTGCTCGTTTTTAGCAATTTCACTTTTTGTCACAATGTTTTCAAAAGTCATCTGCTGCAGAGGCGTCAGAAAGCGTCTATATGAGGAAAAAGGTTAATTCATACCCCCGGGGTAATGTACTACCTGTATCATTAATAATTAATAACCGCATAAATAGGGCTGTCCTTGACATTGAATTATACGTTTCATTTCATTACATTATGACGATCTTTACAAATATATGTATCTTTATTAACCCTTTCCCTCATATAGACGCTTTCTGACGCCTCTGCAGCAGACGGATTTTTGAAAACATAGTGTTTTCCACCTTAAGTCATAGGTTATCCATTCAGTTTTAGAAATTTTCTACTTTTTTGATAAATTATGTTCAAAGTCGTCTCTGCTGCAGAATTGTCGTATGAGGGAAAGGGTTAACACGTGTAATCAATCAACAAGATATCGATCAAATCCTTTGCGCTCAGGAGTGCTGGAATAACAATAATACTCTTGACTGATCCATCGGTGTCCGGGTGAACAAAACCGGTTATACTGATAATTGATTATTTGTCCAAGGAAACTGCCGTGATATAGCAGAAATCCTGTTGAAAGCGGATTAAACATAATTCAAATAAACATAAAGTTTATGTTATTCATTTAACCATGTGTGTTTTCACATAACTATTGAACACACATTCATAAACATCATAATAATATGCATATTTATACAACGATCAGGATCATGTCAATAGTTTTAATAACTATGGACTTTTAAATAATTTGTGAGTGCATGTTGGTGCAGTCTTACCGGGGTTAACCCTTTTACACATACAACACATTTAAATGCAGCAGACGACTATAAAAATATATGTGAAAAAACATTGAAAAAATATATAAATGAAAGAATTATTAGTAGACTGTAAAATGGAAAATATTGTCTTTTTTTTCATTACGTTTTCAAAAGTCGTCTGCTGCAGATGCGTCAAAGCGTTTTCAAATGTCGTCTGATGCAGATCATGCGTCAAAATGCGTCTTCTGGAAAGGGTAGCATGTGTCAGTAACCCCTTACAAATAATTGAATGGTTTAACCCTTTCCATCATATTGACGCCTCTGCAGCAGACAGCTTTTTGTAAACATAGTGACAAAAGAAGAAATTGCTCAAAACGAGCAATTTCTCCTTTTGACACAATGTTTTCCACTTTTAGTCATAGGTTATCCATTCAATAATAGAGATATTCTATTTTTTGACAAAATATGTTCAAAGCCGTCTGCTGCAGAATTGTCGTATGAGGTAAAGGGTTAAGACTATATGCCAACGAGTGTATGGATTTGTTCTACGGGTCAATCTTTAAGGTCTTGTTAACGGTTGAATAAATATTATTAAATCAATACAGATATGGAATCATTCAACGTACGGAAATAGGCGAGGTGTATACACAACTAACTACATGTATACTAATTTGAGTGGTGTGGATTAACGCTGATTTCAACGTGGGAGTTTCAGTTATATCACGGCTACATTACACTTATCTACGGTCATCTGGTTGAGTAACCAGTTCTATAGACAAGGAAACTTCTCCAGTGGTGACGCAACCGTAACAACAACCAACGAAAAGAACCATAGAACCTGGAAACCCCCGTTCCAAATACCAGGCCCAGCGCTATAAAAACTCGAGCATGGTCTATTCTTAAAATGTTAGTATGATTGAGCCGTCCCGCGAGAAAACCAACATTATGGACTCTGCGTAAAGTATCGACCCGGACCAGCCTAAGCATGCCGTGCAGGCTAACCCGGACAGACAATGTTCGCCTCCTGTGGATTTTCTGTTTCATGAATCATTACTCTATACCTCTATCCCCCTGAGACGGAATGTGTCGGCCCATATTAGCCTGCGCGGACTGCGCAGACTGATCTTGGTCGATACATTACGCAGAGTCGATAATGTTGGTTTTCTCGTGGTACGGCATATACTAGCTGCGTCTGACGAGACGGGGCCTTATTGACTCTCCAGTTTGGCGCATCATTCAAAGGTATATATTGCCATTAAAATGGAGGGGCTACCCATTCAGCATATTTATTAAAAGTTGTCACATGTAGACGGGCAGGGAAACTCTAGTAGGCTACAGAGACCCGTCAGTCTTCACTGTTAAGTTGTTCACACATGAAAACCGCAAATCGTTTGAGGGGGCTAAATACATGCATGTATACACTATACATGTAGTTGAATAGCAAGCCAATAAACATCCACGTAATTGAACAATACAATACACATTATATTATATACTGAAGTATTAAATGAACGTCTAATACGCTATTGTGTTGGGGTCAATATCACTGTGTCAGATTATGTAGGTCGCCTACTTCCGTGAGTTGAGGAAGGAAAACAAACGGGAATCTATAGACACTGAAAGAAGTCATAAATATCGGTAAACAAAGCGTTAGTATAACTATTGTTTTTTCTAGGCATCTCACGGGTCAGATATTCTGAACCATTCCCAATGACAAAAGTCTTTAAAAGCATGGAGAATTCCCAATTTTGTCATGTTAACCCTGGTGTTTAATTCCCAAATTGAAAAATAATAGCGATTATAAATGGCCAAATTCTTGGTCCGAAAATGCATAGAAAAGGGCCTCATTCAATCGAAGCCAGATATGTATACATACAGTCTCATATAATCAATGGCTCAAAGTAGTTTGGTATGTTGGTCTGATATTACGCAGAGTTCATATTGTTTGTTATCTCGTGGAAAGGCTCATTTAGATGATTATTATTCTGTATATAAGCAAGTCGGTGAAAATATTAATATCAGGAAAACAACGAAGCAGCAGTTGTGATTGAGCGTTTGCGCAATCGGAACTGCTGCTACGCTTTTTTAAACAGACTGGTTCGTTCCAGGTATTGGTTATTCGAATTAATCGATATATTCGAATTATCACATGTTCGAGTTATCGCATGTTCGAGTTATCGCATGTTCGAGTTATCGCATGTTCGAGTTATCGCATGTTCGAGTTATCGCATGTTCGAGTTATCGCATGTTCGAGTTATCGCGAATAAGCTGTATATGAGTCACCATGAGAACAAGATTGTGGACTCTGCGTACTGTATCGTTCCAGATCAGCCTGCGCAGTCCGCGCAGGCTAATCCGGGCCGACACATTCCGTTTCAGGGGGATAGAGGTATTGAGTAATGTAGATTGCTGATACACAAAATCCACAGGAGACGGTAAGTGTTTGTCCGGGTCATAGGAGCTTGACTCATGAATAAAAAAATCCACCAATACTATATTATTTTTTTCATGAGTCAAGCTCCTATGGTCCGGGTTAGCCTGGGTGGCATGCTTAGGCTGATCCGGATCGATACATTAGTGGTTTTCTCGTGATTAGACTCATATCATCTCTATTATTCACCTTGGGACATAGATCAGGCGTTCAATGACTGCTTCATCGTAGTCATTTCCACAGGGGGCCAGTACGTATTTTTTAGCTATATATAGTGTCTATATTTACACTATATATAGCTAAAAAAAATACGTACTGGCCCCCTGTGGTCATTTCGGTAGTTAACCCCATTCTCATATAAATATACATTTTGTTGCGTTAGCAGACAAGTTTTTTGTCACGATGTTTTCAACTTTATTCCACAATGCTACATTCATTGATAGAAAATTTCTATATTTTATTCCTAGATGTTCAGCGTTAAATTTTTCGTCTGCTGAAGATCTTTCATTATAAATTCATATATGTCTTAAAGTGTTTTTATAAAACCCATACATGAAGCATTTGAACCCCAAACAAACAAAGAATGAAACAGCATAAATATTTATGTAAACTATTCAGTCTCTCACATTATGCCTGAATCTTCAAAAATCCCCAAGAAAATGTAACGGTAAACAATTCTCACACCTCTGCAGGAGTCATTTACTGCCCAGCATCTGACCCCCTATTTCAGTGAAAGCCCCGTTGATATGTTATCACATGACCAGAGAAACCACATCTGTGTCGAGTTTGTTGTTAGACCAGCTATTTCACTTTTGAAACTTGTACAGAACCAAGTTGAAGTGAAGGTAGAATATGACATGTGTCCCAATGCAAGCTTGTGAACCAGAGGAAAACAATGTGGAAAGGAAAAGTTACTTCCCTATTTCATGATACAGAAAGCTGTTCATGACTGAACTAGCTGCATATGTATATTGAAACAATCGCAGGAAAAGTAGCCATGTAATCCCCGTTTCCAACAATAAAATGAATCTGCAGGAGACAATATTGAACATATCTTTAACCCTTTCCCACATACAGCAAATCTGCAGGAGACGACTTTGAAAACCAAGCTTAATTGTTAAACAAAGTTGAAACATTGTGGCCATCATAAGCAACTCACCTTTCGCCACAATGTTTTCACAAGTAGTCTGCTGCTAGTGCGTCAAAATGCTTCTGCAGGTGGGAAAGGGTTATAACGTGGGGAGCCTCTATGAATGAAAGTTAGATAATAGAAAAGAGAAGAAAACATTGTTGGAAAACAGAAAATTACTCCATTGAGCAATTTCTCTTTTTCTCACAATGTTTGACAGTGTACTGCAACTGCTGGAAACGTATTAACATGTATCCGCATTTGGGAAAGGGGGTTAAGCAATTAATTTCATATTTTCCAAATCAATATGTGTATTTATATACATGTATGTACTGTAGATTGTTTAACCTTAAGAATGACAACATCCAACATTAAAACTAATAAGCATATAATAAGAAATACTACCCCCCCCCCCCCCTCCCCCTCTCTCTGTCTCTGTCTGTCTGTCTGTCTGTCTGTCTGTCTCTCTCCCCTCTCCCTCTCTCTCTCCCCTCTCCTCTCTCTCTCTCTCTCTCTCTCTCTCTCTCTCTCTCTCTCTCTCTCTCTCTCTCTCTCTGTCAGAAGACAGTTTCCCCATTTGGCAAGACATACAACAATGCAATACATTACAAATTACTTTGCTTTCATTTTAGCATTTTCAAAATAATTGTGTTCATTTGTAACCCTGGACCAAAATTGCTTATGTAGTTATGCCCACTGTACACATATGCTATCTTTGCAAATTGCTATCTTTGCAAATTATAGAAATGTTCTCATATGTTACATTTGCCCTTAACGATTGAGTCAATTTCACCAGGCGGCTATCATTATAACCAGTCAAAGAAATAAGGTATTAAAGCGATACAGGTCCTACATGGGCTTCCTGTTTGAATTCAGTCAAGTAACTTCTTTCCCTGTGGAGTGGAGGTAAGTATTCTTTTTCCACGAGCACCATATTGAGGAGTGTCGTCAATGCAACGTTTTTGTTTCTTAACCGTTACAAAGGGAAGGTCTGCAAGGCGTGAAAAATGTGCATCGGTCCCCAAATAATATTCAATTTCCCCACTTGCATTTTTCGAAGAATATGAGAGCTATACTACTCGCCCTGGCATCGGCGTCTACGTCACACCTTGGTTAAGGTTTTACATGCAAGTACCTAAATACTACATGTATTGCATTGAAGCTTTCTACACGCCTACCCAACGATCACACCTATGTAGATTATCAAGTCAGATAACTCGATCCTGCAATTTATGCAAGTTATGGCCCTTTTTTTACTAAGAAATTCTGGTTAAAGTTTTGCGTGCAACTACATTAAGAGTCCATATCTCAGTATTTACTTGATGCGTTGCATTGACACTTTCTACAACCCTACCCAACTATCACACCTATGTATATTATTATGTTAAATAACTCTATAATGCAAATTATCACTCTTTAAGAAATTGTGGTTAATGTTTTGCATGCAACTACGTTCGAGTCCATTATCTCAGTAACTTAAATAAGCGGAGAAATAGTCGAGCGCACTGTCCTCCGACAGCTCTTGTTAGATCGATTCTTGCTATTCTGATAAATTTTTGTCCATCATTAACTTTTAGCTTTAAACATCATCTCCGGCTTAACCACAGGACCAATTTCAACCAAACTTCACAGGAATGTTCCTTTGGTGGCCCTCTTTCAAAAGTGTTCAAAGACTTAAGTTCCATTGAGAACTTTGGTTGCCACGGCAACAAAAAAAGGATAAATTAACCAAATCTTAAAAAATCTTCTTGTCTGAAAGTAGTCTCAAGGCCCATGCCTTTTTATATTTGGTATGTAGCATTATTTAGTGGACCTCTACCAAGATTGTTAAAATTATAGCCCTGGGGGTAAAAATGACCCCTCCCAGGAGGCTATACAAGACTTGTATAGGGAAAAAACTTTAAAAAATCTTCTTGTCCAAAAGTAGGAGGCCAAGGCCTTTGATATTTGGTATGAGCTTCATCTAGTGGACCTCTACCAAGATTGTTCAAATTATAGCCCTGGGGTCAAAATTTACCCTCCCTTGGTGTCTCTCTTTTTTTTAAAATAGACTCGTATAGGGGAAAAACATCTTCTTGTCTAAAAGTAGAAGGCTAAGGCCTTTGATATTTGGTAAGTAGCTTCATCTAGTGGACCTTTACCAAGATTGTTTAAATTATAGCCCTGGGGTCAAAAATGGCCCCTCCCTTAGGGTCACTGGTTTAAAATAGACTTGTATAGGGAAAAAGCTTTAAAAATCTTCTTGTCTGAAAGTAGAAGGCCCATGCCTTTGATATTTGATATTAGCTTCGTCTAGTCGACCTCTACCAAGATTGTTCAAATTATAGCCCTGGGCTCCCCAGTTATCACAAATGGATTTTAAAAGATCATATAAAATGTGTACATATTAGCTGATCAACTGTTAAGATGGATTGTAACTGCACTATGTGCTTCAGAAAGATAATGTATGAGGTACAGTCCTTATTGTTATTAGTCGCGGGGCAGAAGCTTTATTTAAATGTCTTGAACATATTACAATTGTGATTATGACACATCTAAAATGAAATAAATAATCCGATGTTTTAAGTATTTGCAGTTACCTTATTTTGACTCGCAATTGTGTTTTTTTGTCTTATTTACGAAGACAAAAGAGTCCCTGCTAGACTTGCTGCAGACTGTTATGTGTCAATATCGAGATAAAAATCACGTCGAATTCTCCTTTTAGTAGCAATATTAACTTACTGAATGTTATTTTCATGTTCAAAGAGATGTCTTGATTTATGTAGAATTCATTTAATAATGTTAATCCATGAATATCTAAAATAGGAACTGTTTCGAAGCTAAATATGTTGATCAAGTGACTACCGAATACGGACTGTGTAGATAAATCTCCTTTGCAGAGAGCCGTTCTTTACACCCACTTACAAATAGTTAATTATAGGTGATTTAAAATATTTATTTGGTTCGAAACAAATGACGAAAAGAACAAACTGAGATAAGACTGGTTTTAATATAAAAATTACTTTGAATGAACACTCTCTGCCTATAAAGAGAGTGTAAAAAACGACAATTATGCAAAGATTACTAAAAATCAAATCGGGTCTTATTTCGTCCTTGACAAATTTAAATGTGTTATTAAATTCCCTACACGCATTTTGCTTGCGATATGCATATTGTTATGCTTCAATGACACATTTAGGGCGCTCATCATTATATAATTTTAAAACATGAGTAGACTAATGATTGGGAAGATTACTCATTTCCTGTTTATGATCAATAATTAGTTGGCTGTGTATATGGTCAACCAGAGACATATAAACATGTATATATATGTTTATATGTCAATGGGCCAACCTACCTTAGAATGGAGATTGATCATAAACAATGAAATTCTGTGAAGGACATTCACTTCGTTGACAAAAAAAATGCAAGTTATGATACATTTTCACTTGACCCCACCCCTGATGTTCCAATATGCCCTTTAGTTGATAAGTGGTTTTTTCATCTACTATAATGTAAGTGTTATGCATAACTGCAGTATGGATTTCCGGCAACATTGATGTGTTACATCTACTTTATCTTGTCTTCTTTCTTAAACAAATGCAATGTGCATGTCCTGAGAACACAGCCCACAGTCAGAGTTATGGGACTTGTCCTGCAAGGTCATTTGATGATGTCCAATAAGTGAGTGAAGTTTCAAAATTTAACCAAAGTTGCAACGCCAACGCCGACGCACAAGTGACTGTTATAGCTCTCATATTCTTCGAATAGTCGAGCTAAAAAAAACTACTAAGTTTTAAAGCAAGTTTAAAACAAACAAAAAACATGATCAAATGCAATTATTAATTACATTTTCAAAATAATTCGTTAGCAGTACTTTCAGTACTTTGATTTCTTTAACAAATGCAATGTGCATGTCCTGAGAACACAGCCCACAGTCATATACCGGTCAGACAAACATCTTGGCAATTTAATCACCTTATCAAGAAAATTAATAGTCTAATGACCCATGGGTAATTGATGCTGGCATTTAATAGCCTAAAAGCTAACTGTTTATCGTTTGCAGATTTGAGAAAAATTTCACCCATAATGTGGGAGACTGTATTTATAAAGACATGTATAAATAGGTGTTTGTACAATAGCAGTAAATATTCACTAGCTAGAAAAAATATTCTTAAAATAAAATGTAAACAAACTATCTGTTTATTCTTAACGACTTTACCTTGAGCAATATATCCTTTCTTTGGAATAAATTTAACAGTTTTATTGTTCAACACAAATGAAAACACGGGATTATTTCCTGAACAATTTATCTTAACTCCATTCTGTTTAATTTAAAATCCAGATTTATGCCAGCACTGATAAGTCTGTCTATATTCACTCTATGTCGGTATAGTATGTGACCCCAAGAGAGTTATATGTCGTCCAAATTACGTACAGACGTAGATAGACCTAATACTGCACCGTAGAGAGAGGTGAACAATCTCACGGCTTAATTCCAAACACCATTAACTCGAATGTGTTACACGATTATATCTCGGCCTGTTTGGCAAGCACTTGTTAAATGTGTAGCCCTCGTATATATATATTATTTATCTTTTAAACTTGTACAGTATAACACGAAAACACACTACACGTCCCATTTACTTTGTTTTTCCAGTGTTGGAGGTTACTATGTTTGTCCGTTTTAAAGTAAATACAGACGGAATATCGATTTCCTTTATAGAGAAATAAAACCTGACGTCATCGACAGTGTGCGTTCCTTCGATTAACCCCTATCCCAAATATAGAAGTACAGCAGACGGGTTTTGAAATATTGTGACGAAAGGAAAAAATGCTCATTATGTCAGAACTGAAAATTACACTTGATCAGCATTTGTATTCCTGTTCCTGTATTATTTTGTTTGTCTCTGTTTCACAACTTCATTGATTTTTACTTCGAAATTTCTTCGAATAAACAGGGTCTTATCTACGTTCCTTGAATAAAAGAACATGTTTCATACCTGCGTCTGTATTGAAACTATCGATACACTGTTTTTCAAGTCGTCCGCTTTGCTAAATGTACGAAATGAAGCGTTCATATTGGGCAATTTCACCTTTCATAAGTCGTCTGCTGCAGAGGGTGTAGACTGTCGTCTGCACTAGGGGTGAACATACATGCCGAAAAGAAACGTGATATTAGCACATACAATACTCACTCGGAAGAATGATACATGGGATGACATGTGCAAGTAAGATGTAATTAAGAAAGAAGACACCTCAGCATGAAATGTTCATAAGTAAGAATGTCATGTAGATAGGCTACATAGAGTTTGGGCGGATATTTCCCTCCATAAAGGAGAAGGGTTGAAGTTTAGGTATGTCACCTTTACTGATACAAATCCTCGTCAGTTTTTGGTTCAGTAATCTTGAAAATGAACTACCGATAAAATACATTGCGTACATGTACATGTATTTATCATAGCAATATTAACCCTTTCTCACAAGCAGACGCATTTTGATGCAATAGCAGCCGACGACTTTTGAAAACGTTGTGGCCAAAGGTGAAATAGCTTCTTTTGTCAAAATGTTTTGAAAATTCGTTAAGTCATCTGCTGCACAAGTGCTATAGTGTGGGGAAACGAGGTTAAAGCATACACAATCATGCAGCTGGTTAATGTTAGCTGACCATCAAAATAAGTGACATACATTTAAAAATATAATATGAGCCGGTCCATGAGAAAACCAACATTGTGGACTTGTGCGTAAGTATCGACCCGAATCGGCATAAACATGCCGCGCAGGCTAAGCCGGACAGACACGTTTCGGCTCCGGGGATTTTTTCTGTTTCATGAATCATACATGTATACCTCTATCCCTCTGAGACGGAATGTGTCGACCCGGATTAGCTTGCGCGGACTGTGAATACTGATCTGGATCGATACATTACGCAGGGAACATCATGTTGGTTTTCTCGTGGAACGGCTTATATAAATGGGACCACGCCTGGTGATTTGGGAGTAACCCTTTAACACATACATACGATTTCTCAGAGACTCCTCTATATAAAGCAGGCGGCTTTTGAAAACATTACGGCAAAAGGAGAAATTGCTCAAATGAGCAATTTCGCCTTTTGCCACAATGTTTTCAAGTTTATTCAACTATTATACCTTTATTTATAGAGCTGTTTCATATGTTTTTCTATATAGTTTTCAAATTTGTCTTCTGCATAGTTGATGTATGAGGTAAAGGGTTAATGACTCCCCGGTTTGAAATCATTTAATTTTTTAATTTGTGTTCACTAATTGGGGCTACAGTTCTAGGTGTTTTTCTAAAATATATGCATTTTTTTCTTTCTATGATATGTGTGTGAAAAGTGAAGGCTCGGTTGGGACTGTGCCTGCGCATAAACTAACTCGAGTGTTCAATGTACGCAGATACATTAATCCTTTCCCCTCATATAGACGCTTTCCGACACATCTGTAGCACACGGCTTTTTGAAAACATAGTGACAAAACAAGAAATTGCTCAATTCCTCCTTTTCCAACAATATTTTCCACTTTTTTCCATTCAATTATAGACAAAATATGTTCAAAGTTGTGTGCTGCAGAATTGTCGTATGAGAGAAAGGGTTAGGACTTAAAATCGCAAGACGAGGTTCAAATATGGCAGTGTATGTTCTCCTGTCTGCTTGACTATAGCAGTATCTGTAAAATATGGCAGTGTATGTTCTCCTGTCTGCTTGACTATAACGGTATCTGTAAAATATGGCAGTGTATGTTCTCTTGTCTGATTGACTATAGCAGTATCTGTAAAATATGGCAGTGATGTTCTCCTGTCTGATTAACTATAGCGGTATCTGTAAACTATGGCAGTGCATGTTAGCCTGTCTGATTGACTATAGCGGTATCTGTAAAATATGGCAATGTATGTTCTCCTGTCTGATTGATTATAGCCGTATCCGTAAAATATGGCTGTGTATGTTCTCCTGTCTGATTAACTATAGCGGTATCTGTAAAATATGGCAGTGTATGTTCTCCTGTCTGATTGACTATAGCCGTATCCGTAAAATATGGCAGTGTATGTTCTCCTGTCTGATTAACTATAGCGGTATCTGTAAAATATGACAGTGTATGTTCTGCTGTCTGATTGACTATAACGGTATCTGTAAAATATGGCAGCGTATGTTCTCCTGTCTGATTGACTATAGCGGTATCTGTAAAATATGGCAGTGTATGTTCTCCTGTCTGATTAACTATAGCGGTATCTGTAAAATATGGCAGTGTATGTTCTCCTGTCTGATTAACTATAACGGTATCTGTAAACTATGGCAGTGTATGTTCTCCTGTCTGATTGACTATAACGGTATCTGTAAACTATGGCAGTGTATGTTCTCCTGTCTGATTGACTATAGCGGTATCTGTAAAATATGGCAGTGTATGTTCTCCTGTCTGATTGACTATAACGGTATCTGTAAAATTTGGCAGTGTATGTTCTCCTGTCTGATTGACTATAGCGGTATCTGTAAAATATGACAGTGTATGTTCTCCTGTCTGATTAACTATAGCGGTATCTGTAAAATATGGTAGTGTATGTTCTCCTGTCTGATTGACTATAACGGTATCTGTGAAATATGGCAGTGTATGTTCTCCTGTCTGATTGACTATAGCGGTATCTGTAATCTATGGCAGTGCATGTTCTCCTGTCTGATTGATTATATCGGTATCTGTAAAATATGACAGTGTATGTTCTCCTGTCTGATTGACTATAACGGTATCTGTAAACTATGGCAGTGTATGTTCTCCTGTCTGATTGATTATAGCGGTATCTGTAAAATATGACAGTGTATGTTCTCCTGTCTGATTGACTATAACGGTATCCGTAAAATATGGCAGCGTATGTTCTCCTGTCTGATTAACTATAGCGGTAGCTGTAAGATATGGCTGTGTATGTTCTCCTGGCTGATTAACTATAGCGGTATCTGTAAAATATGGCAGTGTATGTTCTCCTGTCTGATTAACTATAACGGTATCCGTAAAATTTGGCTGTGTATGTTCTCCTGTCTGATTAACTATAGCGGTATCTGTAAAATATGGCAGTGTATGTTCTCCTGTCTGATTAACTATAGCGGTATCTGTAAAATTTGGCTGTGTATGTTCTCCTGTCTGATTAACTATAGCGGTATCTGTAAAATATGGCAGTGTATGTTCTCCTGTCTGATTAACTATAGCCGTATCCGTAAAATATGGCAGTGTATGTTCTCCTGTCTGATTGACTATAGCGGTATCTGTAAGATATGGCTGTGTATGTTCTCCTGGCTGATTAACTATAGCAGTAGCTGTAAGATATGGCTGTGTATGCTCTCCTGGCTGATTAACTATAGCGGTATCTGTAAAATATGGCAGTGTATGTTCTCCTGTCTGATTAACTATAGCGGTATCTGTAAAATATGGCAGTGTATGTTCTCCTGTCTGATTAACTATAGCGGTATCTGTAAAATTTGGCTGTGTATGTTCTCCTGTCTGATTAACTATAGCGGTATCTGTAAAATATGGCAGTGTATGTTTCACCTGTCTGATTAACTATAGCCGTATCCGTAAAATATGGCAGTGTATGTTCTCCTGTCTGATTGACTATAGCGGTATCTGTAAGATATGGCTGTGTATGTTCTCCTGGCTGATTAACTATAGCGGTATCTGTAAAATATGGCAGTGTATGTTCTCCTGTCTGATTAACTATAGCCGTATCCGTAAAATATGGCAGTGTATGTTCTCCTGTCTGATTGACTATAGCGGTATCTGTAAGATATGGCTGTGTATGTTCTCCTGGCTGATTAACTATAGCGGTATCTGTAAAATATGGCAGTGTATGTTCTCCTGTCTGATTAACTATAGCCGTATCCGTAAAATATGGCAGTGTATGTTCTCCTGTCTGATTGACTATAGCGGTATCTGTAAGATATGGCTGTGTATGTTCTCCTGGCTGATTAACTATAGCGGTATCTGTAAGATATGGCTGTGTATGTTCTCCTGTCTGATTAACTATAGCGGTAGCTGTAAGATATGGCTGTGTATGTTCTCCTGGCTGATTAACTATAGCGGTATCTGTAAAATATGGCAGTGTATGTTCTCCTGTCTGATTAACTATAACGGTATCTGTGAAATATGGCAGTGTATGTTCTCCTGTCTGATTGACTATAACGGTATCTGTGAAATATGGCAGTGTATGTTCTCCTGTCTGATTGACTATAGCGGTATCTGTAAAATATGGCAGTGTATGTTCTCCTGTCTGATTGACTATAACAGTATCTGTGAAATATGGCAGTGTATGTTCTCCTGTCTGATTGACTATAGTGGTATCTTTAAAATATCGCAGTGTATGTTCTCCTGTCTGATTGATTATAGTGGTATCTGTAAAATCTACGACTTTACTATATCACAATCAGTCAACTGTTGCTATAGATCGAGTCAGGCCACTCAGTCTTATCAGAATACCTGTATATCATTACAGAAGCTGAACAATGTAGATATTGATTAAACTGTTTGTTAAAAAATGCGGATCTGAAACTACACAGCTCACCCTATAAAAACATGTTGTACATATTCTTGATGACTCGCCCATATTAAATCGTTTGCGACTCCAAAAACTAATTAATAATTGGAAGACTTTCTCTACCAGAACTGAGCTCGAACGCAAGATCTCTCGTTCAGGAGGCGGACAACAGGGTCAGCGTGATCTCAAACCAAGTGTCCATGTGTTTACTTCTATGCATTGATTTTCAGTTCTTAAATTCAGTTTTCAGTTCAAGTGTAGATCGTGTGCGCCGTGTTCGGTCCTGAGTTCGATCTCATTAGTGGCCACAGTCACGATGGTATTTCTTAAGCCATAAAATGCTGATTCCCGCGCCAATTGCTGCATATTGCAACAACTCTTGTTTCATAGAGTATTTATGTTAATTACAATGCATCATGGATAAGGTAATCTCATTGTCTTGAAATAGTAGTAACAATTCCACGTTGGTGGAAAAAGGTGTGTAATTAAAGGGAAATAATCAATGTTGACTCGTAACCACTTTTAATCCAGTTATTTCCCTTGTGTTGTTATCCTTTTATCCCTTTACTGTATATATATATGCCGTTTTATTCTAAACATCTGAAAGCTGTTTAGTAGAAAGAAATGTTGAAAAATGAAGCATTGTTTTCTCTATGAATAATAGCGTATGACCAAATTGAAAAAAAACATATTTTTTTTAATTATTTACAGTATTTATTTCATATATATCCCAATAAAGTGTTCATAATTAATCTGTTTCAAAACTCGTTACAAGTTTCCGCGAATAATGAAATCAATGTATATGCCATTACAGTAATAACACACCTGAGCCGGTCTTAAGGATAAGGTACACATTGGAATATTCTGAACATTTTAGACGCTTATCAGCCTTTGCATCCTCTCACAGTCTAATCAATATTTACACTGTCCACATATTACTTACATAAGCTTGTTATATAGAAGCTTGTGCAAATTCTGATCAGAGTAATCAGATTGACAGGCTGATCTGAACTGCAACTGTACAGAAATGCCAACGTTAACCGTATCGCACGGTCTGTCTCGTTTAGACATCAATCAATTCGGACCATTTCCTTGATTCGAGAGTTTAGTTGATTTGGGCTTAACGCCGTTTTCAACAATTGTTCTGTCATATCATGGTGGCTAGTTCACCGACCCATGTGTTTCCCTTACCAGTTCTCCACAAAAAAGTATTTCCAAGCAACTGTCTGCATTTCCACATAGACTGTTAGCCCATTGGTGGAAGACAAATGACGCGTGTCACATTGATTATTATCAAACGTCGGAAAGCATGATGGCCGGGCTTGGGTTCGAACTCACAACCACTGGATTGACAGCCCGCGTCGCTACCGGGGTCCGATACGAGATACGAGCGCAGACAACTCGTAAAATTACCAATAAGTTCTCGTTCTTTATTGGCATAAGATTGTACACTTTTCTTCCATATTGTATGACATGAAACAAGTATAAACATGTTGATAACATCAATGTCATGCATTTACATTATAATATTTATCACACGTTTTCGAGAAAAGCGCAAATAATCAATGAACAGAAGTAAACCCTTTCACCCATACACCCGTTTTCTGACACCTCTGTAACAGATAATTTTTGAAAATATTGTGAGAAAAGGAAATGTGCAATTTTACATTTTGCCACAATGTTTACAACTTTATTCAATAATTGTTCTTTTATTTATCAAAACTTTCCGTATTTTGTCTTAATGTTTTCAAAACCGTCTGCTGCCGATGTGTTGTATGTGGAAAAGGGTAAAACTCTTCACTTGATACAGACGATTCATTATACCTTATGCAGCGACGAAGTGTGAAAACATTTTGGGAAAATGACAAATTGTTCAAAACAAATAGATTTGTTCATTTTTAACACTTGTTTTTTAAACAGACAGATCATAAGATTTCCTCTAATGTTTATTAACCATTTTCCTCATACGGCAAGTCTGCAGCAGACGACTTTGAACGTATTTTGTGAACAAATAGAAAATCTCCATAATTGAATGGATAACCGATGACAAAAAGTGGAAAACATTGTTGCAAAAGGAGAAATTTCACGTTTTGTGCAATTTCTTCTTTTGTGACTATGTTTTCAAAAAGCCGTCTGCTGCAAAGGCGTCAGAAAGCGTCTATATGAAGGAAAGGGTTAATGCAGACGGCTCTTTAATAATATCATATTTATATAAACGTATGCATTTAACACACGTAGACGAGGTAAGAGGTAGAGTGTACGGTATTTTACGGTACTTTCAACAATGTTTCAGGTATATCACGGCGTTTCCTGGGTAAGTAACCAGTACTTCTGGTCCATTTATCCTGACACCAGCCATAATTCTAACCCCGAGCGCCAAGGAAGGCAGCCATTACTACCATTTTTTAAAGTCTTTGGTAAGACCCGGCCGGGGATCGAACAGGCGAACTGTCGCACCCGGGGCGGTCGCTCTACCACTATAAGTCTACCATCAGGGTGAGAGGATCTTTTTCTGGATCTAAAACGGAGTCATTTGCGAGTCTGAAAGTTGAATACATCGGCTTACCTGATGCCTTTTCCTATATTTGCAAAACACATCTTCAACAGAACACTTTAACTCTTTCAGCGCCGAATTGTTTAAAGTAGACTCTTCCATGTTCAAAATCGGGTGTGTCCATTTCTTAATTAATGAAAGTTTTGGACTATTTTGGTAACTAAGAGGCAAACAATGCTGATTTCAGGTGAGACAGCTCGTCACGAGCTGACTCACCTGAATCTGCATTGTTTGTAAAAAACCTCAACATTGACTGTGGCGCTGAAAGAGTTAAACGTATTTTAGGGAAAATATCTATGGATGAAAGACCGTCTCCGTGGTGTTATGGCAAATGCGTCATTCTCGGGAGCGGGAGTCCAAGGTTCGATCCCCAAACTAAAGATTTTAAAACGGTAGTAGGTCCATATCCAACACGTGAGAAGGGTTAATACAAAATATAGACTTTGTATTGGAAAATTTTGTCTTAACCATTTCACTGCCGAACTTCACAAAGTCGACAAGTGGCAAACTATGCATATTTAAGGAGAGACAGCTCGTAATGTGCTGTCTCACCTGAATCTGCATTGTTTGAAAATGTCTTTAATTGCATTTGGCAGCGAAAGGGTTAAAAAACATTGTCAAAGAGTTTGAAACTAGAAATTTACTTCTTCAATATCTGTTACCAAGCTATAATTTATTTTGATTTTTAAAAGGCCTATAGATAACAGTTGTAAACCAAGAAATTACTTTTGAAATTAAATGGTTTTATATATCTCTTTTCACTTGAAGTTGTCAGTTTCTGAACGTTATTTAATTTTCTATTGGCCTTGCGATATGAGGGAACAGAAAAAGTGATTGATGTTTTATAAGACTTATAATGTTCAAAATACATTCATATATTTCGATTTTAATTCTCCGACAGCATGATTTCAATTCTCCAACATTAAAACGTTTTTGAAAAATAAAAAAAGGAGGCCTATATACTGATCACTTTTCCTAAAGTTTCCATTGAAGAGAGAGAGAGAGAGAGAGAGAGAGAGAGAGAGAGAGAGAGAGAGAGAGAGAGAGAGAGAGAGAGAGAGAGAGAGAGAGAGAGAGAGAGAGAGAGAGAGAGAGAGAGAGAGAGAGAGAGAGAGAGAGAGAGAGAGAGAGATAGAGAGCGAGAGAGAGAGAGAGAGAGAGAGAGAGAGAGAGAGAGAGATGGTAAATTCTATTTTTAGTTGGGGCATATTAACATTAACATTCCGGGCAGTGCCCTGCTAGCGGATTAAGTCATTTTACATTTACTGTGGTATTTGGTTTTCTCACAACAGTTAAATGCCTTCGTTGCTAATCTGAAATGAATATCTACATCAAAATCCCCTGCTGATAAGATCAATTTCAGGCCAATTGTGGCAAATTATATGCTCAGATGTGTAATATGCAAAACTGTGTTTTCAATATGTTTGCTCATTCGAACATTTCCAAATTTGTAACCCTATGCAATCTAATGGTCTCGCCTGTTCTCGTGTTCTCGTGACCTACTTATTCCACTCCCACTTGTCGAAATGGCGGATGACGACGGCCAGGGAAGTCTCCGTGAAAAATCGAAAAATAAAACAGAAAACATGGAAGAGGAAGAGGAAGAAGAGGAATTTTTTGAAGTTGAACAAATTATTGGAAAGTGCAAGGTTAAAGTAAGTGTATTGCGTCGATTTTGTGAGTGTATTTCGGCGCGGATTGTGCCCAATCGGTCTGTTTATGTTGAGTTATGTCCGGACCTGATTGACAGGTCGAATACCTGCTCAATTAAATATCCAAAATACAACACATTCTTGTATGGGAATAGCTGCAAACAAATACTTGTGCTGACTGAATAATGAATTTTGAAATGGATAACGTCTCTAAAATAAGATAATTCGACACCACAAGAAGAAATGTAATAATTCACTTGCCAACAATGGGCATATCTGGGTCGTGACGTAGTAAGATAAATAAAGGAGGTCATAGATATATGTGGCAGCATGTCCCTTTAACCGATCGTCAAACGATGTGTTTACTTCGTAACTAGACAATTCAAACATCTAAAGCTCTGTATACATGCTGAATAGAACATTGAATACAGACGTGAACAATCCAAATACGAAACATGTTACATTTATATTAAATGAAGAAAGAGAGGAACCCTTTCTCTGTTATTGTGTTTCCAAAGTCAAGAGTGCCAGCCAGGAAAGGTTAACTTTTCTTTGCATCAATTTAATGTGCCTTCTAACATAAAACTCATATTTTATGAGGAATTCTGAAGGTATTATTGTTGATATTTCATATAGACTGGAATCGGTCCCAGAGGTCCAGATAAGGACGGGTATTCGGCTCTTTTCCCCCTCAATTTCTCTCTTATTATTATAGCAAACCCTATGTTGTGGGTACTCGAAATAATCGTCTCAGTGATTATTTTTGATATTTTCGAACATAGATAAAGGAAGTGAGATATTTTTGCATGTTCAAACACTTCCTTCAGTAGTATTTAACCCTTTCCCACATACGACAAATCTTAGTAACTGCAGACGACTTTGAAAACTTCACAGTAAAACTGTGGAAAATTTCTATAAATGCAGGTATAATTGCTGAAAAAAGTTTAAAACATTCATTTTGAGCAATTTCTCCTTTTGTCACATTGTTTTCAATCTATAGTCATCTGCTACAGTGGTGTCAGAAGTGTCTGTATGGAGTAAAGGGTTAAACTGTTTTTGACGCATTCAAATTTAGACACATATTACTAATTGCTGAAGTTGGTCACTTGCTTCATGTGACTTCCACCAATGGGCTTGAAATGGTCTATTAATTTTGTCTTCTTGTCTGACATCTAAGTTGGGGAACATTTCATACATTTTGGGGTTCCACATTATAACTCTTCAACCAAATGAGTGATTTTATTTGTGTCCATTATGGACACCGACACACCAAATTCTTTTGGTCTACATTTTCAGTTTGAGTTGAAAATGCGTCAATGACGCAAGATTTGTACGTCACGGAAAACCTTACTGTTCACCAGAAGTACTTAGATAACAGGGAGTGAACAGGTCTTTTCCCCACAATATTTCTCTTATAACTCAACCAAATTCTCTTGCGTACCTACAACATAGGGTTTGAATGTCAAATGAGGATTTTAAAACATGCAAAATGCCCCTAATCTAGAGCTCTGGTTCAGAACTATTCAATAAAGAATTTCTTTTATAGAAATTTTCCATAAATGTAAAGCATTGATGTTTTTAACCTTTTCCCTCATACGACAATTCTGCAGCAGACGACTTTGAACATATTTTGTAAAGAAATAGAAAATCTCAATAATTGAATGGATAGCCTATGACTAAAAGTGGAAAATATTGTGGCAAAAGGAGAAATTGCTCCTTTTGAGCAATTTCTTCTTTTGTCACTATGTTTTCAAAGAGACGTCAGAAAGCGTCTATATGAGGGAAAGGGTTAAAGTCATCTGCTTCAGATTTTTGTCCGTGGGAAAAAGTTAAAAAAAATATCATATTATATTGAAGGGAGTTGTAACATACAAGGTGAGATGGAAAAGTTATGGAGCAGAAGAAGATACCTGGGAGCCAATTGATAATCTGGATTCCTGTCAGGAACTGATCGAAGAATTCAACAAGAAGAGAGATGAAAGTTTAAAACAGAAATCAGAGGAAAGAAAACAGAGACAGGTTTGGAATTTTGTCTTTTCAACCACCCTGTCCTACTCCTAAGAGGAAATGTCTGCTGCAGAGGTATTTCAAGTTGTCTCTCCTGGAAAGCATTGAAACAAAAAACGAACTCTTTGCAGTATTCTGTAGCAAACAACTTTGAATGATTGGAGGCTAAACTATAAAAAACTATAAAAAACTATCTATAAATGATAGTTTTTATTATTCAACAAAACTGAAACAGTGTGGTAAAAGGAGAACTTGTTCACTTATAAACACCAAATGTTTTGTGCTGCAGATGCATCAAAATTCTTTAATATATGGAAAAGATGTACTAAAACAGTCTTATTAAATAAGGTCCTTAGTCTTATTTCAAATTTAATATGAATACAAGAAGAAATTGCTCAAAATGAGCAATTTCTTCTTTTGTCACCATTTTTTCAACTCTATTCAATTAATGTTCTTTCATTTAAAGGGATTTTCTGTGCTTTTGCCATTAATTAACAATTTAAATCTGCTGCAACTGTGTTAGTATGCACCGGCATTTGAGAAAGGGCTAAGCGAAAATGTAACAGTAAATAATCTCCTCTTTATACTACTTTAGTATATAATTATTCTTTAGGAATATTCAATAAACTACTATTAGTTTTAAAAATTACTTACAATAGAGTACTAAAAATACTATCAATTAAATTACTATATTGCTTATTTTATATGGGTTTTATTTCTGTTAAAGGCTATTATGGAAGGACGAATGTCAAGCCCAGAGTCCTCAGACGAAGGCAACGATACTTTGTATCCACCCAACTTTAAAAATTCCTTCTGGAAAGACCTTGAAGCTGGGCGAATTGATGTATTTGATTCAAATATGTACTCAAAAGTGAAAGAGCGCACAGTCAAGCTTCAGAGTTTGAAGGAATACCAGGAACAGGAGCTTGAGTCTGATAGAAGGTCTGGTGAGGAAGAGAAAAAACCAACAAAGCCATCAACACAACCCTCACGAAGATGTAGGAATGATTCCGATAGAAGGTCAAGTGATGAAGTGAAAACACCAACAAAGCCATCATTACAGCCCTCGCGAAGATGTAGGATTGAGTCTGATAGAAGGTCAAGTGATGAAGTGAAAAAACCAACAACGCCACAAACACTGCCCTCGCAAAGATGTAGAATTGAGTCAGATAGAAGGTCAAGTGATGAAGTGAAAAAACCAACATCACCACCAACACTGACCTTGCAAAGATGTAGGATTGAGTCGGATAGAAGGTCAAGTGCTGAAGTGAAAGAACCAACAACGCCACCAACACTGCCCTTGCAAAGATGTATAATTGAGTCGGATAGAAGGTCAAGTGCTGAAGTGAAAGAACCAACAACGCCACCAACACTGCCCCCGCAAAGATGTAGGATTGAGTCGGATAGAAGGTCAAGTGCTGAAGTGAAAGAACCAACAACGCCACCAACACTGCCCCTGCAAAGATGTGGGATTGAGTCTGATTGTAGGTCTGGTGAGGAAGTGAAAGAACCAACAACGCCACCAACACTGCCCCCGCAAAGATGTAGGATTGAGTCTGATAGTAGGTCTGGTGAGGAAGTGAAAGAACCAACAAAGCCATCAGCACAGCCTTCGCAAAGATGTAGGATTGAGTCTGATAGAAGGTCAAGTGCTGAAGTGAAAAAAACAAAAGTGCAAAGGACAAGTGACTGCACTCCTCAAAAAATCACAAAACTGTCAACACAGCCATCGCAAAGATGTAAAAGTACACTTGTTACACCTTCCTGCAGTAAACAGCCCAGTTCATCCAAATCGAAGAGAAAAACAACTGAAACAGAAACACGGTTTAGTATTGAAACAGATTCATCAGACTCTGATTCTGACTGTGAAAGGCCACTTGTCTTCGCGGATAACAAAACTGATAAGCTTCCTAGCACTGATATTGGGAAGGACGCTGGTCAAAGGAAGGGTATCAAACTTATCATGAAATTGCCCAAGCCACCAGGAGACAAGGATGGAATTGCCATAGTGACAACAAAACATGTTGAGAGTAGTGATCTGTACAGACCTGAATCACCGAGGAAGAGGAGCCGACCTAACAAACCTAATAAACATAGACACACAGAACCTAAACGTACAGAGCATAAACACACAGAACCTAAGCATACTGAACATAAACACACAGAACCTAAACATACTGACCATAAACACATAGAACATAAACATACAGAGCATAAACACACAGAACATAAACATACTGAACATAAGAACACAGAACCTAAACATACAGAGCATAAACACACAGAACATAAACATACTGAGCATAAACACACAGTGGAGGTGAAACTGCCAGAACTCAAACATTCAGACATACATCTCAAAGATCACAAAACTGATCTCTCAACTGATATTTTGAATAAGAATGGTAGCAATAATCTTAAACACAGGAAAAGAAAAATATCGGAATGTTCAGAGGGTGGATCAAGTGTGGCTATGGATAGTTTCAAAAGCAATATTAAAGTAGAAGACGGTGTTGAACTTTCACATAATAGCCATATTGTTGTGGAAAAACCGCTTAATTCAGTGAAGGATCATATGACAGAGCCAGTGTTTGATCCCAATATAGATATAAAAACTGAGGGAAACTGTTCATTCACACTGAGAGTACCTGAAGGAAACTGTTCACTCACACTGAATGCCCAAACAACTGTTACACCACAGGTTGACTCATTACAATGTAGCAACAAGACCCAAGTGAAATACGGAGAATACGACAACTGGAATGTTCCTATAAATTCTAATGTGTATATTCAAAATAGTGACGCCCAAAATCATCCAGGTTTAAGTGCTATCAAAACAGAACCTTTATTTGATGATCTCAGTCAGACTTTTAGATCTCATGATGTTTCGCATCATCATCACACAGCCATATCACAAAATTGTGCAGGTACTCCTACATTTTCACATAACATGCCCCCAGATTCTCATGTAAACAGTGGTTCATTCATGCCAAGTTTCAACACAAACGCCATTCATACTTCATCATATTATGACTTTTCACAAACTGTTCTCGACTATAATAATTCGAACGGTGTGTGCGCGAATAGGCGGGATTCGGAGACGGTGGACAGTGGTATTGCATCTCCGGCCAGCGAGAAGAGCCTAGGACTCTTATCGTGCAGTGATTCCATGAATCCTTTTGAAGATGTGCTAAGTGAGTCTATCTTACCCTTCAATCCAGACTCGGAAAAGATCGAAGAAAAAGGTTGGTGTAACTATAGTATAACTCGAGGGCTTGGTGGGAAACAGTTGTAACTAAAATCGGTATTTTTTTACCAAGTTTAACCCTTTCCCTCATACGACAGTTCTGCAGCAGACGACTTTGAACATATTTTGTCAAACAATAGAAAATCTCTATAATTGAATGGATAACCTATGACTAAAAGTGGAAAACATTGTGGCAAAAGGAGAAATTGCTCGTCTATATGAGGGGAAAGGGTTAATCACCTCGCCATAAAGTCTGTATAAGCGTTAAATCATTTTTCTTGGTAAACAATGGAAATTTAGGTAGGTGCCATTGCTCGTTCTGAGCAATGGCAACTTAATTTGCATCGTTTACAAAGGGGTTAAAAATTGCCCCTAAACCAGGGTTTTCAAAATAGGTTTTTAGTTACAACCGTTTCACGCCAAGCTGTTCTTTATTACTGTTCTTTATCTTTTGTTTCAACTTAATAATTTAACATCGATTGCAAAATAAGCTGTCAGCTTATATTAATCACACTCGATGTCTGCTTTCCGGTGACTTAAGTTAACCAGTAATCGTGCCGTTTGAGTGGTAAAATCCCAATGCAGAACCTGCTCATCAAGGGATTCCAACCTTGGACCTTTGGTACAAGAGGAAGACAGTCTAACACTGCACCACTGTCTTCCACAAAATGATATATCATTAGTCTGTGCATAAGAAAAGGTACAAGTTGGCTTTTGTAAACATTTATAGTTCAAGATCAGTCTGTGTATTAACAGCAGGGTTCACCATGGCTCATTTTTCCTTTGCGCCAACACTCTCGCCGAATTCAAAAAGTTGGTGCCATTTTCAAGACATTGGAGCCAAACTGGAGCCAGACCATTTTTTCTTAAAAAGCTAAATTAAGAGTACTTTGGGAAATACTGGTACCCTCATTTCAGGTTGTTTATTTATCATGGATTAAGGATTATTGGGTAGTATTAAAAACAATACACATAAATACACTTTAAATTTTAGTAAGCATAAAATATATTATATTTCTTTATGTTACAGTAACACTGACTCTGTCAGATCAATATCAAATCTGTTCACAAATTGCTTACACAAGCTTGTTTCTGTAATTCTGTTAGAAGATTCTGTCACTTTGTGTAGAATCTGATAAGACTGTGCAGGTGAACAAGATAATCTGAACCTAAACTATACCTAAAAGCCAACTTGTACCTTTCCCATGCACTCCCTGGCATATATAATATATATAGAGGATATTACATGAGTGGTCATTCAATACGACATTTTATTAAACGAGTTTAATGAAATTTTGTACTGAATGACCACGAATGTTATATTCTATTTATATCAGGCCAGACTTAAAAATATTTCTGTTTGCCCAAACCCTACCCACCAGTCTCAGGTGTGGGTAGGTAGGTAGGGAAATTCTTTTTTTTTTTACTTTAAAAATAAAAAATAGGGGGGTCAAAATTATTTCACTTTGTAAACAACTTTAAAAATGAAAGACTTTTAAAGTTTGGTAATTGTCAGACACATATATGTGCCAAGATCTTTTCTAATAACAATTTGTTCAGTCTTCCACTTTTTTTCTCAATGTTTACATTGTAATTACAGACAAACATTTTAACTGTCAGAACTTCTGAATAAAGATTCAAAATACTTGTATTGCTAACTGCATAACTGTCACTCTGACTTTTTAATTTTGACTAGTAAATCTGACGTTTGACTAGAATAAGAGGTGACTATTGAGGCCAAAAGAGCTATCACAATAGTAAATTCATATTGCGATAGTATTGCAATAGTCTAAAATAAAATGCCCACCGGTGTTATGCAGGGATTTCAATTTGCGAAGGGTTTGTTGGTCCTCATATTTATTAAAAATAATGATATGTTCCCAAAGCATTTTTTTTAAAGTCATCATCATTCAGATAACATGCCAAATAATTCTCGAGATTTGCATCGGTCTGAATTTGCAAATCGCTTTTGGCGAATAATGGCTTGAGCGGCTGGGGCAATTTGCAAGAATAAATCAAGAATACGTCACTTGGAGATTCTCAATCATTGTCAAACTGGTCAAAATCAAACAAAGAAAACTATCCTGTGTACAAATTCACCGTTACTGATACGTGGGATGATTTAAATTCCTCTTACGAAGCAATTTTCCAAACATGCCTGCAAAAATATTTTCGCCGTCCGCCATTTTAAAAATTGGGATTCCCGCGATTTCATCACATGTAAAATTAAAAGTTATTTTTAGTAGTTTCCAAATTTATTGACCAATCAAATTTGAAGAAATTCGTGAATCCTTTTCTGATTGGGTGGCCTTTGCTTATGGGAATTTCCCATATTTACACCACTAGCTTTCATCTGTATCAATTAGAGGCTTTAATTAAAATAACAGAAATTGTCGTGTGATAAAGCACTGCGCTGATCGGATCAGGTTTATATTCTATGCAACAAACTGAAGACGGATACGGACACTTAAAAAAAAAAAACATCGCAAATTTTGAACCAAAAAAGATTTTGACTCGGGGGCTTTTTTATGGGTCGGTCGGGTTAGGGCAAACAAACCTATTCTTATTTATGGCCTCATAAATTCCAATTCGACGATTATTAGCGCAAAATATATATAGCGCGGTCATTTTCAATGCTTTTCATTAAGACGTTACGTAGCATTGTTATTACACTAGTTATATACCGAAAAATATAGAACGACGTTTTTTCACACTGGCGACGTCAATTATGATATAAATGTATATATGTATACGAGTAAGAGCAGTGTCTTGCAACTGAGCGGTTTAGCATCCTTTCCCTGAATATAAACGCTTTCTGACGCCTCTGCAGCAGATGGCTTTTTGAAAACATAGTGACAAAAGAAGAAATTGCTCAAAACGAGCAATTTCTCCTTTTTCACAATGTCACAAATAGGTAATAAATCCATTCAATTAAAGAAATTTTCTATTTTTGGACAAAATGTGTTCAAAGTCTTCTGCTGCAGAATTGTCGTATGAGGGAAAGGGTTAACAATGGGCTACATAGCTAGTTCTTTGTCGGCTGGTGCAATTATGTTTTTACTACACTTAGGTGGAAAGTGAAGACTCCCGTGGGTCTGCAGATGCACAGAGGCTTACCTCAGCCTTCACTCTTCTTGGACGCATTAACCCTTTCCCACATACAGCAAATCTGCAGCAGACGACTTTGGAAACATCTTTGCAAAAATGTGTAAATTCTCCATAAATAATGGTATAATAATTGAATAAGGTTGAAAACAGTGTGTTTTTTTTAGAAGTCTTCTGCTGCAGAGGTGTCAGAAAGTGTCTATATGTGGGAAAGGGTTAAGACTACAAATTGCTGGATGCAGCTCACATATTTTCATCATCAAATACGCTGGGTGGAATTAACCCTTTCCCTCATATAGACGCTTTCTGACGCCTCTGCAGCAGACCGCTTTTTGAAAACATAGTGACAAAAGAAGAATTTGCACAAAACGTGAAATTTCTCCTTTTGCCACCATGTTTTCCACTTTCAGTCATAGGTTATAATTCCATTCAATTATGGAGATTTTCTATGCTTTGACAAAATACGTTCAAAGTCGTTCTGCAGAATTGTCGTATGAGGGAAAGGGTTAATGACACACGTGTGACCACTTGTTAACATTTGATGTATATTTCTTAACACAAAGTTCATGATTAAGTCACATTTTGGTTAACCCTTTTCCACGTAAGGCAAATCTGCAGCAGACGACTAGACAATAATACGGCTAAGATCTATTAATAAAAGCATCTTTCAAAAAGAGTTGAATAAATAAGGGCAAAAGGAGAAATTTCTCATCAGCAATTTCTCAATTTGCCACAATTTTTTCAGTTGCCTGCTACAAATTCATCAAAGTGCGTCTGCAGGTTCGAAAGCGCCAAATCAGATTCTGAAGTTGATTTGGGTTTAGCATCAAAACAGTATTTCAGTTATTTAACGCTTTTCCACATGTATACAACAATCCTGCAGCAGTCTGACGACTTCAAAAACACACATGAAAAAAATTGGATACTCCTTTTAAATGAAGGTACAATAATTGAAATTTGAATATAAAGTTAAACTCTTTGACTAAAGGAGAAATTGCTCATTTTTAGCAATTTCTTCTTTTGTAACCATGTTTTCAAAGAGCTTTCTGCTGCAGAGGCGTCATAAGGGTATATATGAGGGAAAGGGTTAAGGACAAACGGGGCTAACCCATGCATCTATACATATACCCCACGCAACATAATTTGTTTTGGGGACAGTTTAGTTAGTATGGTAACTTACCAGATTTTTCTTTCTCCACTAATTTTGACAAATGGCTTTTTTTTGGCATTATGCGACTTTGGTGGTCTACAGCGGAGGCCCCGAAGTAATAACTCTTGTTTTTGTTTACTGCATAAATTTGCAAAATCATAATGGCTTCCGGCAATTACAGAAATAACTCAAAATGAGTAATTCCCCTGTTGCCATTTTGCCATTGTTTGCATTTAGAGACTCAGGACTGCTTAACCCTTTCCCTCATACGACAATTCTGCAGCAGACGACTGAACATATTTTGTCAAAAAAAGAAAAATCTCTATAATTTAATGGATAACCTTAGCTGAAGGGAACTCTTGTTAACTCTATTATAAGCATTAAGCTTAACCGAATGCAAAATGAGTTATTGTGGTTGGTATAACTCAGGGGAGTGAACTGGCCATCATGGCCCTCTTGTTACTCATTATACTAGTTGAATTAAAACAAAACAAGTCGTCTGCTGTAGAGGTTTCGTATAAAGACACTTATAGACACTTTCTGACAGCTTTTCGAAAACATGTCGACAGCAGAAGAAATCGCTCAAAACGAGCAATTTCTCCTTTTGTCAACATGTTTTCAACTCTATTCAATTATTGAACTGTCATTTAAAGGGAGTTTCCAATTTTTTCTGGGTATGTTTTCAAGTTGTCTGCTACAGATTTGTTATGAGTGATTTATTATGTTTTTATTTTATTATTTCAGAGCCTGATCATGACTTTGAGATTGACTTGGATGAGATTGTTTGGGATTTATTTGATAGAGAAGTAAAGTTGGATCCTATCACCATATCTGATGGTGAGACAGGGTTTTTTATTTAACGATTTACTTGTAATGAACTTAAATAGTTGTCTCTGCTTTAGAAACATCATATGGAAACAACATATTCTTAAGACTTGGAACTAAAATCATCCTTATTCAAAGTTAACATCATTTTGGTATTTAGTTGTTTCCTAGAAAGTGGCTTTTTTGGAATTGGATTGTTGACTGCTGCAGATTGAATAGCATCAAATTTCCAAAAGTATGTCAGAATCGTTGAAATGGTCAATTTACCAGTGTAAGGAATTCAGAAAGCATACAGCTGAGCCCCAGTAGCCCAGTGGGTAGTGGCCTGGGCTGTCAATTCAGGGGTTGTGAGATCAAACCACATCTCAACCAAGATTCTGTCCGATGTTTGAAAACAATAAATGTGACGAGCGTCTTTTATCTTGCGCCAATTGGCTAACAGTCTTTGTAGAAAAGCAGCCAGGAAAGACTGTTGTGTACTGGTGTGAGTAAGCCAGGACAAACTTGGGTGGGTGATACTGGTGAAGTTGAATGAAAAATTGTTGAAAACGGCATTAGACCTGATTCAATCAGAAAGAATACAACCTTTTTTAGTCAACATAGTTACATGGAATCTGAAAATATTATGTCCTTTCAATTTATAGACACATTCTGACACATCTGCAGCAGACAAATTTGGAAAAACTTGTGGCACAATGTTTTCAATTCTATATTTTAATCAAAACCCTTATTTATGGAGATTTTTCATGTTTTGGCAATATGTTTTAAAAGTTGTCTGCTGCTGGTTTGTTGTATGTGGGGAAGGGTTAAAACTCACCTGAGCACAAAATGTTAAGTGTCAGCTTGTGCACTCCTCCTGTGGCCATCATCATGTGTCCACAATAACTTCTTTTAACATCATAGATCTTAAACAGCTGGGCCAATTCCAACCAAACCCCAGAGGTTGATTGTCTTTTAAATGTGTTCAAGGACTTGAATTCTATGTAGAGTTCTATGCTGTAGCTTCAGAAAGGGGGTTAAATGAGTTTAAGCCATTTTTGACATATATACACTTTCTGATGCATCTGCTCAGTGCTGCAGACGACTTTTGTAAACATTGTAACAAAAGAAGAAATTGCTCATAATTTCATAAGAGAGGTTATCCATACATTTGGCTACATAACCATGTTTTCAAGGTCATCTGTTGCAATTGTGTTGCAGTTTTATGTGATAATAATTAACCCTTTCCCTCATACGACAATTCTGCAGAGACGACTAAGTCCGACTTGGAACATATTTTGTCAAAAAATAGAAAATCTCTATAATTGAATGGATAAACTATGACTAAAAGTGGAAAAACATTGTGGCAAAAGGAAAATTGCTTGTTTTGAGCGATTTCTTCTTTTGTCACTGTTTTCAAAAATCCGTCTGCTGCAAAGATGTCAGAAAGCCTCTATATGAGGGAAAGGGTTAAATAGTGTTTTCGTAAACATATTTTGCTATCACAGGTATGTTTTGGACAATTGACAAAACACCAGGACCAAATAATTGAAAAACTAGTTACTAGTACATTGTACATAATCATTTCAGGAGAATTTGTGAAAGCTGTTATGACTGGTGATTATGAACTTGTCAAGCGAGCGTTTATGGGTAATGGGGAATATAACCTGGAACACATAGACCAGTCCGGGCAGACACTCCTCATGCATGCAGTGGCTCACAGTATGTACCTTTTTCTTTCAAACAACAACTTATTTCCCACATTGATTTGAGCCATCCACCTGAAAACCATCATTATGGCCTCTTCGTAATGTATCAACCCAGATCAGCCTTGGCAGTCTGCGACAGACTAATCCGGGCCGACACATTCCGTCCAAAGGGAGATAGAGGTATAGTGTATATGATTCCTGAAACAGAAAATCCACAGGAGACGAACAGTTTCTATCCGGGGTAAGCCTGCACGGCATGCTTTAGGCTGATCCGGGTCGATACTTTATGCAGAGTCACAATGTTGGTTTTCTCGCGGGACGGCTCTTTTGTCGTTTGCTTCAGATGCTTATGAATTGTACTGCATCTACTGTGATGTTACTGGAATGATCCTGTAACACTTGCATAAATGTAAATTATGGTTCGCGACGTATGTTTCATGTGGGATATGGTTGGTTTATCAGCAGATATTGACCTGTGAGAATATTGTGTCAAGGAGAATTTAGTGTCTTGAAGACTAAGCAACTTTTATTTTTGCCAGATTGAAATTTATCATATAAACCCTTTCCAACTTACAGACGCATACTTACAAGCCTTTCAGTAGACGATATATTTGAACTAAAAATGATGAAAGCATTGATTTATAATAAAGTTGGATACGTGATTGAAATAAAGAAATTGCTGTGAACTATACTATTGATTTATGAGTATCAAATACTTACTAGTGATTTTTGGGTAGCAAATAATGTAGACTCTGGTTGTTCAGTGGTAGTGATTCTGTCTTGTTTACAAATGTAGATTAAGTGTGTGCCATTACAACTACGTACATACCTATAAAGTCACATACAGTTAGATGAAGGCTAAAGGGCTTTGACTGTATGATAAACATTCTAACAGTGTTTACCTTCTTATGCATACAGGATGCGACGATATTGCTGATAACTGATAGAGATGGTGCAAATATAAAATCACAAAATGACCAATGGATTCACCACCACTCAAGATAGCATTGTCAATTTGTAAGTATTAAAAAATATACATATTATTAACCCTTTCCCCTCATATTAGACGCTTCTGACGCCTCTGCAGCACAGACGGCTTTTTGAACAAGCATCAGTGACAACAAAGAGAAATTGCCAAAACATGCAATTTCTCCTTTTGCCACAATGTTTTCATCTTTTTGTCATAGGTTATCCATTCAAATTATGGAGATATTCTAGTTTTGACAAAATACATTCAAAGTCGTCTGCTGCAAGAATTGTCGTATGAGGTATTAAAGGGTTAACAAAAATATATACCTTTTTCCCACATCTCAATAAATCTGCAGCAGACAACTTTTGTAAACATCTTCCATTGATTTATTTGGCAAATCTCTGATTAATGAAAGTGTGAATAATTAAATAGAATTGTAAACAATTTCGGCAAACCTAGAAATTGTTTTATATTTGAACAAAAATGTCCCCTTCTGTCACAAAGTTTTCA
>JASEVX010000089.1:495996-617998 GCA_031761405.1 Serripes groenlandicus | reverse complement strand
AAGTCTTCTAGTTAACCCTTTCCCACCTGCAGATGCATGTGCAGGAGACAACTTTTGAAACAAGCAATTTCTTCTTCTGCCACAATGTTTTCAACTTTTTTTCAGTAATTATACCTACAATTATGGAGATTTTCCACATTTTTGAGTAGACATTTTCAAAGTCTTGCTGCAGATTTGCTGTATATGGAGAAAGGGTTAACCCATTTCCACAATCAACAAATCTGCATCAGAGGACTTTGAAAACATATAGATAAAAATAAGAACAGTCTCTGTAACTAAAGTATAATAGTTCAAAAAAAATACATTCTAGCAAAAAGAGCAATTTATAAGCGACTTTTCCTTTTGCTAAAGTGATTTCATATGGGTTTTTTTACTGCAGAGGCACCTGTTTGTAGGGAAAGGTTAAATTGTGTTATATATTTATTTTCAGGCTGAACTGTGTACAGTAAATCTTCTTATAGAACTGGGTGCCAAAGTTAACATGCAGACTTACAATGGGGAAAGTGCACTGATGATTGTAAGTATTTATTTCATCAACTATAAGACCCTTCCCTCATATAGAGGCTTTTTGAAAACATAGTTTCATAACAAGCAATTTCTTCTTTTTGCCACAATGTTTTCCACATTTTTTGTCATATGTTATCCATACAATCATAGAGATTTTCTAATTATTAACAAAATATGTTCAAAGTCGTCTGCTGCAGAATTGTCATGTGAGGGAACGGGTTAATGAAAAACCTGATGTTATATCTTTATAATCTTTAGCTATATGGATTGAGATAAAAACAATGCTGGAAAAGAAGGGATAGCTTATTATGAACTTCTCCTTTCTATTCTGCAATGCTTTCAAAAGACTGCAGATATCATCCTTATTAGCAGTGTCTAATCTAGGTGGAGCGATTGTTTTAATTCTAACACTGTTTTGAATATTCCCCCTAAATTTAAATGAAATGGTGTTGGTTTTTTACATAGACAAAGAAGGAAAGAATTTCAATTTTCTGATAAATGTCCCCCCTTGTTTTCGAATCCTAGATTGGACACTGTATTAGGGAAAGGGTTGAAATGCTAAAGGATTGATAATATATCGCAATATTAGCCCTTTCCCTCATACATCAATTCTGCAGCAGACGACTTTGAACATATTTTGTCAAAACATAGAAAATCTCTATAATTAATGGATAACCTATGAATAAAAGTGGAAAACATGATATAACTGAAATACTGTAGTAAATTGCTTAAAATATCATACAGTACTTGAACGATAACTCAAACCTGATTTTGGAATCCAGAGTGGATAACATAGGGGGAGTTTTAAGACCCCGCTGTATGAAGTTGATCCCTGCTACCTACGATCATGGTTGAGTAACCTTGACTAAGGCACCTCTCTAGCCTAGCACTGGTCGGTTACCCAGGAATCATTGATAAAAAGGGTACTATTGACATGATATAACTGAAATACTGTAGTAAACTGTGTAAAGGGAAACCCCAATGAAACCAATGATTGATTGATTGAGGTTTAACGCCGTTTTTAACAATTTCTCAAGTTATATCACGGCGGCAAGTTCACCTACTCATGCATTTCCTGGTTTTCTCACACCAGTACTCCACACAACAATCTTCCCAAGCAACTGACTGCTATTCCACATAGACTTAGCCCAGCCCAATGAAACCAAAATAAAAATAATACAAATAATACTTTCTACAGGCTGTCAGACGTGGACACAAGCATATCACATGGCTGTTGTTAGAGTGTGGGGCCAACTTCAGTATCAAGTCGCATGCTGGGTACACTGCACTGAGCTACGCCAGAGCCTTCAACCATACTGATACAGAGTCTGTTATTAGAACTCATGTGGACAGGTATGTAGAATATTTCTTAACCCTTTCCCTCATACAACAATTCTGCAGCAGACGACTTGGAACATTTTTGTCAAAAAATAGAAACTCTCTATAATTGAATGGATAACCTATGACTAAAAGTGGAAAACATTTTGGCAAAAGGAGAAATTGCTCATTTTGAGTAATTTCTTCTTTTGTCACTATCTTTTCAAAAAGCTGTCTGCTGCAGAGGCATCAAAAAGAATATATGAGGGAAAGGGTTAAAAGGATTTATTTTTTGTAATCAATTTCTCTGAAACAAACATCATTTGATGGGTCATGTTTTAGAATATTTTTGGAAAAGTTTAAATTCCTCAAAAAAGAAGCATTTGATACTTTTTCCACTACGTCAATCACAGGGCTCTAGTTAAGTAGCGTTTTGCTTCTTCTAAAATCCTTATTTTATCTGCTAACCCTATGTTGTAGGTACTCAAAAGAATCGTCTCATTAAGACAATTCTTTTGAGTACCTACAACATAGGTTTGGGTTGGATAATAAGAGAGATATTGTGGGGAAAAGAGCTGTAAACCCCTCCTTATCTGGACCTCTGCAGTCAAAGACTCAAGAAAAAACATAGTTGCAAGGGCCTTGCCTCTTTTAAAATTAGTGAAATTTTAAACAAGCTTTAAGCCATTAAGCTTTTGTGGAGCAAACTTGGTCACAATGATAATTGGGTCAATATCTTGATCATGTTTGATATACAGATGGAGCACCCTAGACATGCCAGAGTTGCACGCAATTTATTTTGGGAAAAAATAACTTTGTCCGCTGTCAAACATAAACAGCCTTTATCTTATAAACAATAAACTTGTTGTTGATAATTTTTTGTTGGCCAATTTATAGGTCAAGTTTGTCATATAATACATTAAACTTGGTGTTAACAATGATATTTTTGACAGTTTATAGGTCAAGTTTGCCCTATATACATAACACTTGGTGTTAGCAATGTTTTTTTGGACAATTTATAGGTCAAGTTTTATCCTACTGTATATACATTAAACTTGGTGTTAGCAATGTTTTGGGGAACAATTTATAGGTCAAGTTTATCATATATACATAATACATTAAACTTGGTGTTAAAAATGTTTTTGGGACAATTTATAGGTCAAGTTTGTCTTATATTCACCTCAATCCAGGGGTTGTGAGTTCGAATCCCGATTCGGCCAACTGTCTTTTCGAGGATTGACAAAAGTCAGTGCGACATGCGTCATTCCTCTTCCACCAATGGGCTAAGTCTATGTGGAAAAGCAGCCAGTTGCTTGGGAAGATTGTTGTGTGGAGTACTGTGATATAACTGAGAAATTGTTAAAAATGGCGTTAAACCCCAATCAATCAATCAATCTTATATTCACCACACTTGGTCCCAATCTTTATAGGTACAACATTGGATAATCTAATTACTAACCAGATTGACTTGAACAGCCCACAGTTATGACCTTTAACCCTTTCCCTCATATAGACGCCTCTGCTGCAGACGGCTTTTTAAAAACATAGTGACAAAAGAAGAAATTGCTCAAAACAAGCATTTTCTCCCTTTGCCACAATGTTTTCCACTTTTAGTCATTAGGTTAGGTTATCCATTCAATTATAGAGATTTTCTATTTTTTGACACAATATGCTCAAAGTCGTCTGCTGCAGAATTGTTGTATGAGGGAAAGGGTTAATGATTATATATTGTGACAGTTTGCCATGCTTGTTCCACTCTGTTATGAAATTTATTGCCTATGTTTATTAAAAGGCATATTTGCAATGAATTGCTAAAATGAAAATGTACATATATTTTTCACTGCTATACGCTATCCCTTTCCCTCATACGACCATTCTAAAAACTGTCTGCTGCAGAGGCACCAGAAAGCGTCTATATGAGGGAAAGGGCTATATTACCACAAGACCTTCTGGTGATTTTTGAATAAACTTGAAACTTGAAACTATTTAACTTACAAATCCTGTTTTCTCAATAACAGAGTGATGTCGGAATTCCATCGTCAAGTGTCAGTGACCTTAAAGAATTTAGCCAACATACGAGAGATGGTGTTTCCACCCCAAGTATTTAACATCAGTGAGGAGGGACTGTTCCATGTTAGTTTCAACTATACATCAAAACTTCCACCTATCCATGGTATGTTCTGTTTATCCCATGTTAATTTCAACTATACATCAAAACTTCCACCTATCCATGGTTTGTTCTGTTTATCCCATGTTAATTTTAACTATACATCAAAACTTCCATCTATCCATGGTTTGTTCTGTTTATCCCATGTTGATTTCAACTATACATCAGAATTTCCACCTATCCATGGTATGTTCTGTTTATCCCATGTTAATTCCAACTATTCATAAAGAATGACCACTTCATAAGGTAACCGCCTCAATGGTGAAAGGGTACGGCATCCGCCTCAGTGCGAGAGGTCAAGGGTTTGATCCTCGACCAGGTCATACCAAAGACTATTAAAAATAGTAGTAATGGCTGCCCTCCTTGGCGCTCAGGGTTGCGGGGCTGGCATTACAACTGATTTGCTGTAGATATAATTCAAGCAAAGAGTTGTCACAAACACATTCCTGTGTTTTACCATTGAGTTGTTATAAGTTAAAATAGTGAAAACACAGCTCAATGCTTAAATGTTGTCTGTCCTAAGACAATGGCCTAGATAAGGGGGATCAAATAGGTCTTTTCCCCAGTATGTCTCCTTTATGTTATGACAAGAGTCAAACATAGATTTTGGAATACGTGTATTGTCAAGAGTGCTGCTGCGACATCAAATGAGGTCTGTCTGATATAAACTCTTTATTTTTCAGGTCTTGGCTATATACTATTTTTGGGGCACGCAGTTTTCACCAGTGAGGAGGTGAAATGTAGATTCAGTGGACCCTGCGCAGTCAACGCAGCTTGCTTGAATGGTGTCACTTTATCTCCTTTAACACAGGTATTGTCAAGAGCAATTTATAACTCTTATATCTCTTTTGCACATACAATAAATCTGTATCAGGCGACTTACGAATAATCTTTAAAAATGAAAGTAATATCATCAAATAGAGTTGAAATAATTGTTGCAAAGGATGCTCACATGTATATACATTTTGAAGCACCTGCAGCTCCTGTTTATAATGAGTAATTTCTTCTATTGACACATTTTCACCTCTCTTCAATGGCTATATCTTCACTTCATTATACCCCCGGTCCCGAAGGAAAGGGGGGGTATACTGTTTTACCCATGTCCGTCCGTCCATCCGTCCGTAACACTTTCGTTTCCGGGCTATTTCTCTGCAACCGCTTTTTGGAATTTGATGAAACTTCATAGGAAGGATCACCACCAAGTGTAGATGCGCATATCGTGTTTGCGTTCCGGTTGGATTATTTTTCACGGAGTTATGGCCCTTTACCCCTATGTATGACTAAATTCATTTCCGGGCTATTTCTCTGCAACCGCTTTTTGGAATTTGATGAAACTTCATAGGAAGGATCACCACCAAGTGTAGATGCGCATATCGTGTTTGCGTTCCGGTTGGATTATTTTTCACGGAGTTATGGCCCTTTACCCCTATGTATGACTAAATTCATTTCCGGGCTATTTCTCTGCAACCGCTTTTTGGAATTTGATGAAACTTCATAGGAAGGATCACCACCAAGTGTAGATGCGCATATCGTGTTTGCGTTCCGGTTGGATTATTTTTCACGGAGTTATGGCCCTTTACTCCACCATCAGGCTATGTATGACTAAATTCATTTCCGGGCTATTTCTCTGCAACCGCTTTTTGGAATTTTATGAAACTTCATAGGAAGGATCACCACCAAGTGTAGATGCGCATATCATGTTTGCGTTCCGGTTGGATGATTTTTCACGGAGTTATGGCCCTTTACCCCACCATCACATATGTCTTTCAAAACATGAGCGGGGGTATCACTAGTGAGCAGTAGCTCACATATTTCTTGTTTTGCCTAGATGTTACCTGCTGCAGATTTTTTTAATGTGGGAAAGGGTTAACACACCTTAACCATTTACTTAAAATTTGACAACTTTGTAGCAGACATATTTTTGAAGCATTGTCGACAAAGGAGCTTTTGCTCAAGACAGGCTTTTTGTACAAAATATGTTCAATTTAGTGCTGAGACTACATCTCAAACTTTCTTCTATTGATAACATCTTTTTCTATAATGGTTTTGAAACCAGATGACCTTCGACACTTTTCCACATGAAACAAATCTCAGATAACTTTGAATGTTTTGGGGCAAAAAACAGAAGTATTGTTTGAAGTTAAAAAACATTGTTGAAAAAGTGAAAAAAAATTGCTCATCAAGAACAATCCCTCCTTTTGCTACAATGTTTTGAAAAGTCGTCAAGCCCAAATGCAACAAATTCTGTCTGCAAGTAAGTAGCTGTTAAATATTAGATTGTTTGTTAAAAGGTTATTCAAACAAAACATATTAACCCTTTCCCTCATACAGCAATTCTGCAGCAGACGACTTTGAACATATTTTGTCAAAACATAGAAAATCTCTATAATTGAATGGATAACCTATGACAAAAAGTGGAAATCATTGTGGCAAAAGGAGAAATTGCACGTTTTGTGCAATTTCTTCTTTTGTCACTATGTTTCAAAAATCCGTCTGCTGCAGAGGCGTCATAAAGCGTCTTTATGAGGGAAAGGGTTAAGACGAATTTAATTGTATTTCAGGAGGGCAATTTTGTTCTTGCCTTTAATCCTGTAGTCCCTGGCAATAATCAACTAACAATAAATACTGTCAAGGAAATGGATATGAAGGTAATGTAGATAAGTTTGTTGTTGCTTGTTTTGTTTTTCCATTTTTACCCTTTCCCAGTTACAGCCCTCTGTAGAGGCATCCATAGTAAAATAGCCATTGAAAACATTATGAAAAACAGGTAAACAATTGAGTTTTGCTTTAAAGACTACAAAGCCCATGATCCCAATTTGTATCTCAATTAAGATTTTGCGAGATTGAATCTTAGCAAATGATAAACATTCTTTTCACAAGACAAGAACTACCTCCAGGACTTAATCAGGGAAGATCCAGATTAGCCTACATCTGCAGGTAATCATATCAGGATCTTCTCTGTGCGTGATCTAGTCATATAGATAGCATCCTAGAAGCCACCATTATGACAAATAAAATAGAGGACTAGATTAGGTCTTTTCCCTACATCGTTTCTTTTATTTTCCAATAAAACCCAATGATGTGTGTGCTCAAAATATACGATTCTTTCGAGTACCGGCAATATATGCTCTTAGGTTCAAATACAGATTATAGAACATTAACCCTCTCCCACCTATATATGCATCTGCAGCATACCACTTTTGAAAACATCTTGAGAAAAGGAGAAATTGCTCGAGACAAGCAATTTCTCCTTTTGTAACTACGTTTTCAAAGTCGTCTGCTGCAGATAATCATATGTTGTATGTGGGAAAGGGTTAAATAAGCATCTTACTTGGAGGTCTGTTTGACCCTTTCGCTCATATAGACGCTTTCTGACGCCTCTGCAGGAGACAGCTTTTTTAAAAACATTGTGACAAAAGAAGAAATTGCACAAAACGATTTTCTATGTTTTGACAAAATACGTTTAAAGTCGTCTGCTGCAGAATTGTCGTATGTGGGAAAGGGTTAAACATCTGTACAAGTATGCAATTCTGATCGTAGGTACCATCCATTTCAAAATATCAGAATGTCTGTTTTTGTATGAGGAGATTGAAGTAGACTTGACCCAAAACTATTCTTGAATCATAAGTCAAGCACTATCTGTGTTATAACTCAATTAGACCGTAACTTGTGATGAGTCCTTAAGATTTGTCTTTCTGATACAATCCTTTTGAGTATTCCATTCTATGGTTTTTAGGGCTATTAATGATTAATCCTTTCCCTTGTATAGAGGCCTTCTGACGCCTCTGCAGTAGACGGCTTTTTGAAAACATGGCGACAAAAGAAGAAATTACTCAAAACGCGTTGCCACAATGTCTTCAACTTTTTCAGTAATTATACCTTCGATTATAGAGATTTTTCCATATTTTTAAATAGACATTTTCAATGTCGTGTGTTACAGATTTGCTGTATATGGGAAAGGGTTAAAGAACATGAAATAGAGCCTGTATGAAATTTCATATTCAATAACCATTTATATTCCAGGGAAAGCTGATAGTGTGTGCGTACAAAGCCCAGCTTGTTTGAATGTGCCAGCAGACGGGACTGAATGTTAATGTGCCAGCAGACAGGGGACTGAATGTTGATGTGCCAGCAGACGGGACTGAATGTTAATGTGCCAGCAGACGGGGGACTGAATGTTGATGTACCAGCAGACAGGGGACTGAATGTTAATGTACCAGCAGGCAGTGGACCGACTGAATGTTTATGTGCCCGCGGACAGGGGACTGAATGTTTATGTCCCCGCGGACAGGGGACTGAATGTTTATGTCCCCGCGGACAGGGGACTGAATGTTTATGTCCCCACGGACAGGGGACTGAATGTTTATGTGCCCGCAGACAGAGGACTGAACGTTGATGTGACAGTGGACTGAATGACGGGCCTATAATTTACTGCTGTTTAAAACCTTTCTCACCAGCTGACGCATCTGCTCAGACAGGATTTAACCCTTTCCCACATACAGCAAATTTTCAGCAGATGACTTGTAATATCTAGGCAGAAAAATAGAAAACCTCAGTAAATTAAAAGATAATGACTGAAAAAGTTGAAAACATTGTTGCAAAAGGAGAAATTGCTTGTGTTGAGCAATTTCTCCTTTGTCACAATGTTTTCAAAAGTCGTCTGCTGCAAATGCGTCTAAAATTTGTCTCTAAGTGGGAAATGGTTAAACCAATCTGGCAAGAGAGAAAATTGCTCATTGTAAGCAATTTCTCCTGTTTTCAACTGTATTTAATAATAATAATTTCATTTATAGAGAAGTGCTATATATATTTGCCCTAGATGCTTTTAAAGTTGTCTGTTGCAAATTCTGCTGTATGTGTGAAAGGGGGGGGGGGGGGGGGTGAGGTGGGGGGGGGGGGGGGTGAGGTGGGTGAGGGTTAAAGCTATTTAAATCTATAATATGTGTTGAAAAATACGGAAATGGACACCATCAACATGCTAATTTATCTAGTTACATAATGCAGCAGACAAAAACTGGAAAACAGTGTGGGAAAAAATGAAGTGGCTCAATAAGAGCCCATTTGGTTTTTTCACAAAGCTTTCAATTTTGTATTTAAACTATATTTCTTATTCTCAAGGTGATATGATATTCTCCATATGCATCCAATACAGCCAACTTGAAATAAAAAATTTGTTTATGGTAAATGATGCAAGTTATTACCTGTACTATATTAAGTGGGTTATTTAGGTTTTCTTTGACTTGTGCACTTTGTAAAGACAATAGAATGATACAAAATAAAAACAAAAATTGTAAAATTGCTCCCTGATGCAGTTGACATTTGAATTTTATTCATGTTAAAATAAAAAACAATATTATGAGCATTTTTCCTTTTCCCTCAATTTTTTTTTTTTTATCTTAACAATGATTTTAGAATTGCAATGTTTTTATTACTTTCAGCAACTGATAATAGGTTGATGAAGGAAATATTATGAGTTAACAAAACTTAAAAATGATACATCGGATAAAAGAAAAATACAACATCTCAATGTTTAGAACTTTAATTATTTGATTGTGCGTTGAAAATTGTGTAGTATTGTAAAAGGAAAAACTGCTCATATTTATCAATTAATTTTTATCAAAAGATGTGTGCTTAAGAAAAAATAAAGTGGGGACCGCATCAAGAAGGGAGTAGATATAAAAGTTACACTTTTAACACATTTTGTACATTTATTAATATACAAATTATGTGCAATACATGGAAGTTGTGCTCAAGATTTATTTCTGTAATGCTAACCCTTTCCCACTTAAAGACGCATTTTGATTCTTCTGCGGCAGGCGACTTTTGAAAACATTGAGACAAAAGAAGAAATTGCTCATGACGAGCAATTTCTCCTTTTGTCACAATATTTTCAACTCTATTCTATTCAATGATTATACTTTCACTTACAGATATTTTTCACATTTTTAACAAGATGTTTTCAGAGTCGTCTGCTGCAGCTTTTTTGTATGTGGAGAGGGATTAATAGGCATAAGATCACATACTGATTTTGACTTTAAATTTGACGACTTCTACCATCAGTCTATATGTGATATAAGTAAAAAATAGAACAGGACTTGTTGGCAGTAACTTTTTACCCAATGATATATTAAAGAGCCATCTGTAATAAAAAAATCTCTGAAACAAAAAATGCATTAACTTAAATATCATAAAACTTTATTTTTTTTATGCACATTTGAAAACGGTGTGTGAAATAGTGAAATATCTCATTTTCCTACATTGTGTTTCAATATTTTTTCTGCTGCAATGGCTTCAAAAATTGCCTCATAGGTACAGGGTTACAATTAGATTTTTTGTTGAATACTATTATGTAAATAGCTGTTGTAACCAATTTAGTGAGCGCTATAGTAAAATTCATAACTGTTAAAACCATAACTGGTTCACAGAGCTCTAGATAAGTGACGTTTTGCATGTTCTGAATTCCTCATTTGACCCTCTAACCCTATGTTGTGGGTACTCAAAAGAATCGTCTCAACGAGACGATTCTTTTGAGTACCAACATCATAGGATTTAGTTGGATAATAAGGGAGATATTGTGAGGAAAAGAACTGTAAACCCCTCCTTATCTGGATACTCCTTATTATCCTGCAGCCATCAGAAAGCGTCTATATAAGGGAAAGGGTTAAACCTTGCCCACATTCGACAACTTTGCAAACATAAAATTATTGAACAGAGTTGAAAGCAACGTTGCAAAAGGAGAAATTGCTCATCGTTAGCAATTTCTCCTTTAGCCACATTGGTTTCCAAAGTTGTATGCTGCAGATGTGTCAAAATGCGTCTGAAAGAATTAGAATAAAGCTAAAAATCATTGAGCTTAAAGAAGAAATTGATTGTTTAAGTAATTAATAGTATTCAAGTAAAATTAATGGACTTTTTGATTTACTAAATCAAATGTGTCATTACTAGAAAAGTTGATTATTTTTCACGTTGATGGGAATTGTTAAGATTTATTTGTTTTAAAATAACTTAAGAGTGTAAACAGGTTATGGAAAAGTAGGCTAAAAATGATATCAGATGTAAAATATTGTGATAAAAATAACTTATTTTGTATTTTTCGTTAAATTGTTCATTGTTACTGTTGTATAAAGTTTAATATGTAAAGATGACTTGGAGCAATTGAAAATGAACATTGGAGCATTTCAGTGATATGATAGATGATCCCTTTACCATTTCAACAAATCTGCAGCAGAGGACTTTGACAAAAATATAGAAAATCTCTTGAAATAAAAGTACAATTATGGAATTGGATTGAAAACATTATGTCAATGGAGTAATTGCTCATCATGAGCAGTATGTCCATTTGCATCAAAGTTTTCAAATTTCATCTGTAACTGGAAAAAAGTTTATAGGCGTCTGTTTTGAGACAAAGTACACATCTGGAAAATTATTGTTGAAAATTTGAGGGCTTCAAAATTATCTTTGTCTTTTGGAAAAGGTTCATTGTTAAATTTAAATAAATAATGATTACTGATAATGTTTTAAATTAGTAAAGACACGTTATGGTGCCTCATTATTAGATAACTTAAATCGGAATTGGAAAAAAAAGTTATTTGTTTTGCTTTTCCCCAGAATGTGTTATTCTTTTTTGTTCAGAAAATTTGAAAAAGAAATATTTTCACTTTATAAGAGTCTATTATTTATAAACAAACATGGTAAGAGCTTAACCCTTTCCCTTATACAACAATTCTGCAGCAGACGACTTTGAGCATATTTTGTTAAAAAATAGAAAATCTATGACTAAAAGTTGAGAACATTGTGGCAAAAGTAGAAATTCCTCGTTTTGAGCAATTTTTTCTTTTGCCACTTTGTTTTCAAACAGCTGAAGAGGCGTCAGAAAGTGAGAAAGGGTTAATTAAATCTCTCCACCTGTTTGTGTTGATTACTTTATGTTGTAGCATTGTAGAAATTCACTTTACTCAGAAAACTTATTTAACCCATCTCCACATACAACAAATCGGCAGCAGACTTTGAAAATGTCTACTAAAAATATATTAATTGTAGGTATAATTACTGTAAAAAGTTGAAAACATCGTGACAAAAGAAGAAATTGCTCAAAACAATCAATTTCACCTTTTGTCAGAATGTTTTCAAAAGTCGTCTGCTGCAGAGGCATCAGAAAGCGTCTGTATGTGGGAAAGGTTTAACCCATTTAAACATACAGCAAATCTACAGCAGAACACATTGAAAACATCTTGGCAAAACTGCTGAAAATCTGTTTGAATGAATGTATAAACTAATTTTATAGCTTAGAGAGAATTTGCATTGTGATACCAAATTCATCCTTTTGTGACAATGTTTTCTAAGGTTGTCTTTAGTAGATGTGTCAACATGCCTATGTTTTTGAAAAAAGGTTAATAAGTTAAATTTATGATCAATTCTGTTTTATCTGGCAACATTTTCAAAGATAGTGTAATCATTGTGCGCAATGAAATTGGGTTATGGGGAACCCCGTTTATCTTGATATCTGGTGTCTATTTATGTTCGAATTTTATGGCATTTTTAAAGTTTCCCTGATATTTCATTTTCTAAAACATTGGATCATAAGTAGCCTAGTTTTCGATTAAAGCATTTTAGTTTCACCACAACTTAACCCTTTCCCACATACAATAAATCTGCAGCAGACGACCTTAAAAATGTATTTGCAAAAATGTGAAAAATCTCCATAGAGATAGAGATAGATAGAGATTATTTGATAGAATTGAAAAACATTTTGGCAAAAGGAGTAATTGCTCAGTTTGAGCATTTTATTCCTTTGCCTTAATGTTTTCAAAAGTCGTCTGCTGCAGAGGCGTCAGAAAGCCTCTGTATCAGGGAAAGGGAAAGAATAAGACAAAACCTTGAACTTCTCCCAATCTTACTGGCCTGATATTCAACAGAAGTACATAGTTTAGCTGAGCGATACAGGACATGGCTCTCTTGTTTGTTTAACCCTTTCTCACATACAGATGCCTTCTGACGCCTCTGCAGCAGACGACTTTTGAAATCATTGTGGAATTAGAAGAAATTGCTCAAAACAAGCAATTTCTCCTTTTGCCACAATGTTTTCAACTGTATTTAATAACATAAAAGTCCGTTATGGAGATTTCTCAAGTTTTTGTCCATTTGTTTTCAAAGTCGTCTGCTGCAGATTTGTTGTATGTGGGAAAGGGTTAATATGATTTTACTTCATAATTTGTGATAAAACGGCATGCTATGCCATATTGTGTTATAAATGAATTCATATTAAGTTTTGTTTGGTTTATGATAGAGGTTTTCACTTTTATAAATATTGCCAGTAATCTGATGCCAAGTTGTTTGTTTGATGTTGCTTGCTTTGTCTTTCTAATAAACCTTTCTACATTTGTATTGGCTTCTACATATGAGCTGTTCAATGAGAAAATCAACATTATGGACTGTAATGTATTGATCCGGGTCTCAGGGGGATAGAGGTATAGAGTAATGATTCCTGAAACGGAAAATCCTCAGGAGGTGAAAAGTGTCTTCCCGGGTTAGGCTGTACGGCATGCTAAGGCTGATCAGGATTGATACTTTATGCTGAGTCCATAATGTTTGGCCCGGCCGGGTAGCTCAATTGGTAGTGTATCTGACTCGTGATCTGGAGGTCACGGGTTCAATACCCGGTTGCGGCGACCTTCTTTCGGGCGATTTTACATTGCTTCTCACCTCTGATCTATGTGAGAAAGTAGTCAGTGGCTTCGAAAGAATGTTGTGTAAGTACTGGTGTGGGAAAGCTAGGAAAACATGGGTAGGTGCACTGACCGCCGTGATATGACCAAAGCTGTTGAAAGCGGCGTTAAACTCCAAACAAACAAACAAACAAACCATAATGTTTGTTTTCTCGTAAAACGGCTCATATTACTAAGTCTATGTGATATGGCATGGGACTAGAAAAATAGCAATTGTTTATCTTTGGATAAAAATACCTTATTTTTGCTTATAATATTTTGAATTTTAACTATGAAACAGCAAAAAAGATAAAAAGAATATTAATGTTGCCTCCTAGCGGGATTGGTGTTTCACAAACGCACTTCATTTCAACAATGAGATTGAGTGAAAAGGGGAGACATTGTTCAAGAAACGAGACCAGTCTAAAAGTGCTGATCCAAATTATGTATAATCAAAAGTTTAGCTTGTATCCCACCCAAAGGTTGTTGGTACTATTCATTGAGACAGTTTAACCCTTTCCCTCATATGACAATTCTGCAGCAGACGACTTTAAACAAAGTTTGTCAAAAAATAGAAAATCTCTATAATTGAATGTATAACCTGTGACTTAAAGTGGAAAACATTGTGGCAAAAAGAGAAATTGCTTGTTTTGAACCATTTCTTCTTTGGTCAATATGTTTTCAAAAAGCCGTCTGCTGCAGAGGCGTCAGAAAGCGTCTTTATGAGGGAAAGGGTTAAGGTAAGGTAAAAAACAAACTCTGCCCTTAACAAAAGCATCAAACATAAATCTTCAACCCATTCACAAATGCAGAAGCATTTTGGGGCATATGTAGGAAAAGACATTTGAAAACATTGTGGTAAAAGTAGAACTTGCTTATGACAAGCCATTTTTCCTTTCGCCATGGTATTTTTAACTTTTTACTTAATTTACTAAGAATTATAGAGAATTGTGTATATTTTTGCTTAGATGTGTTTGAATTCATTTGCTATATGTGGGAAAGTGAGGGTCAACTTATGGTGGCATACTTCTACCACCACATAACCAGTTAATGATCACGTTATATAACTAGTTAGTCACTTAATTATCATGATGAATATGATAACATATCTGATTAACGCGTTAATTTTTATTTTAACAGATACTTATGTCAGCACAAAAACAGTCTTATGTTACTGCCCACTACTGCCAACTGATACCTACATAACGCCATTTTAGATATCTATTAAGTGGTTAATGTGTTATGATACTAGTTAGTTAGATAAGTATTGTGATAGTTATGTGATTAACTAGTTAGTCAGATAAGTATCGTGATAATTATGTGGTTAACTAGTTATGTAGCTAGTCAGTCAGATAATTATCGTGATATTTATGTGATTAACATGTTATTTATCATGTTACCTACTTAATGAGAATATCTGTTAACTCTTTCAGCGCCAAAGGCAATATTGAGGTTTTTGCAAACAATACTGATTCAGGTGAGTCAGCTCGTAACGAGCTGTCTCACCTGAAATCAGCATTGTTTGCCTTTTAGTTATCAAAATAGTACAAAATTGTATTACATGAGAAATGGAGACGCCCGATTTTGAACATGGAAGAGTCTTACTTTAAACAATTCGGCGCTGAAAGAGTTAAGTGATTAATGTGTTATGTAACTATGTAACTTAATAGTAATACATGTAAGCCATCTACCATGTCTTCCTGCAGACAAACAATGCATTCCCTCCTCGGAACACTTGTAAACATTGTCATATTGCATGAAGACTGTGCTGTTCCCTTAACCCTTTCCCACATACAACAAGGTTTTTCAAATTAATGGCTATTAACCCTTTACCACATACATACTCTTTCTGACGCCTCTGCAGCAGGCACCTTTTTGAGACGTTGTGTCAAATGGAGAAGTTGCAAATAACAGGCAATTTCTCCTGATGCCACAATGTTTTCAACTGAATTGGATGATTATTCTTACATTCTTAAATTGATTATGAAACAAAGTCATGTTTCGTATTGATTGCAAAGCAAGGTTATGTTTGTATTGATTATGAAACAATGCCATGTTTTATATTGATCTAGACGCAAAGTCGTGTTTCATTTTGATTGTGAATCAAAATATGTCTGCTGCAGATTTACTGTATGAAGGAAAGGGGTTAAGATCAAATAATGATGGGTTTTTTGTGTAAGGTTGCTTTTTGGTCATAATCCTTATCCGAGGGGTTTCTAAAATGCCTGTATGAAAACATGATGCACAGGGTGGATCCTGATCAGACTGCATGTAAATGCATGTTAATCCGGATCCGGCTGGTATCAAAGCACCGAAGGTTGAATTTTCGTGTGTGGTAGGAGAAATGTAATAGATGTTCATTTTATACCCATCCCTGTTGAGAATTCAATGTAGTTTTTTTTTTTAATTTCTAATCATATTTCATACGAGGTTGTTAGAGTAAGGTTTATTTATAATAAATAAATGTTATAAACGGAGTAATCCCCGGTTTAGTTTATTAAAACAAGTTCGTGGTCTTTTTGATAATAAAAGTAATGTTAACCACGTCGATGTTCTTGTTCCATGTTTTGCATGCCTTGATTAATGGGTTTTGATCTTTTTAGGGTTTATGCCGCTTTCAACAGCTTAGGTCATATTGCGGGGGACAGGACATGTGATATTGGTACCACCCCCACCTGCTGGAGCTGAAGAGTTGCATGGACTCCAATCGTTCATACCTATTTAGCCAGAGCTCTAACGGTTCAAGCCTGAGTCGGACTGTGGCTGCCATTAAGTGTCCCAAGCCACTGGGGTAGCATTGATTGATGGAGGAACGGAATTAATACATTAAGTTGACATTATTCATAAAGTCGAAACGCGATAGATAAATTTGTTATAATTGACAGGTGCTGTCGATCTGAAGGGTTGTGAGTTCGAATTCTGGCTTAGTCAACATTCTTTCAAATGACTGACAAAAAGTCATTTAGACTCTCTTCATTCTTATTCCACGTATAGTCTTAATAACCCTTTCCCACTTGCAGACGTATTTCGACGCATCTTCAGCAGACGACTTTTGAAAACAATGTGACACATGGAGAAATTGCTCATAATGAGCAATTTCTCCATTTGCCACAATGTTTTCAACTCTATTCAATAACTATATCATCAATTGTAGAGATTTTCCATACTTTTGCCTATTGTTCACAAAGTCGTCTGCTGCAGATTAAAAGTAAGGGTATGTAGTCAATTGTCGGGGGAACTTTAGATACACATGAGTGTGTTAAATGGCTGCCGATATAATTGAAATATTGTTGAAAATTGTGTTAATAATATCCAATCAAGTTATCCCGCGTTGACGGCAATGAGAACATTGTCAGTGTGTGCGTGTCCTAAACATAGCTTTTGGTACGAAAATCTACTGTTTCTAAACAAATCTGATGAAACTTGCTACAATATATTTCACTGTAGCGTGAAGATGTGCAGGACATATTTTTCTTGTTTAAGCGCCAGTGACACATGCGTCAAGAGCTATCTCGCCTGAAATCTGCATTGTTTGCCACTTGGACATTCAATTTTACCAACTTCCTGTTGGACGTAAAATGGAGTAGTCCAATTTTCAACATGGACGAATCGATCTGGTGAATTCGGCAGTGAAACGGTAACGATTCGGTATAACCACGACGTTGTTACTGCTGAACACTTTCCCACATACAACAGATATACAGCATAAGACTATAAACATGATCTAGACTGCCATGGTTTATAGACACACCCAAAGGTCTGTATAAGCTCGTCCGTTTTTCGAAGGAAAAAAGTCGGGGTATTGTGATTGTTTTGAGCAATTTCTTCTTTTGTCACTATGTTTTCAAAAAGCTGTCTGCTGCAGAGGCGTCAGAAAGTGTTTATATGAGGGAACGGGTTAACCTTACCTCATACCTCAAAAACCGTTGAACATTTTCAAATGCAACTTACTATACTGTACCTTGGTACATAACGCTTGTCTATACCAAGTCACATAACTTTGGCTTTTATGCCCATGTATATATTGACAAATAAATATGAGAGGGATCGGTTGGTCCTGGGTTCGATCTCCTAGTTACTAATAGTACTGGGTCCATTTATCCTGACACCAGCCAGTCCGTCGTAATGCAAACCCACAATCCCGAGAGCTAAGGAGGGCAGGAATTACTACCATTTTTAAAGTATTTGGTGTGGTCGAACAAGCGACCTCCCACACCCGAGGCGGACGCTCTACCACTACATCGAAGCGGTCAATCAAGGAAAGGTTTAATGTTGTGAAGATTGTGAACCGAGAAGTTCTCATCTTGTAGTCAGTCGTACAGGCCTTTTAGATAAGGGTTATGACCTAAAAAGCCACAAACTATACAAACAAAACCATCAATTATTTTGTTAAAAGCAATAATGACTTCCTGTTCTATTAACTAATTTGGCCGTTACTCTTTATACACTTTTGAACATTGTTTAACCATTTCTAACTTATAAGCGCTATGTAGGCAAAAGAAACTTCTATAAATGAAAATAAAACAATTGAGAGAAAATTCGTCACAATGTATAAACCCGCCATCTGCTGAAAATACATTAAAACACATCTTTATGTTGAAAGGGATGAGTTTTCTTTAAAAACAAAACCGCTAACAACCTGAAAACATCGGTTACTATGTAAAGTGTCTCTTTTTCACGAGGAATGACCGAGTTCCCTAAATCTACAACAAAAGTAAACAGTCAGTTGAACCAGGGACTTGCAGACATGTGGATTACGAAGCACTTCGTTATTTTACTGGCTTGTTTACCAAGCTTCTCCAGAGGGTACATTTGGAGTCCATCCTATGTCAAACCATTTCCAAGAAAGAAGTACCATGGTAACGACGAGTATGCACCCAAACAAACTACAGTCGGTTAGTATGCCTATTTGTTACATGTTTATCGAGCAAATAACTGGTTTATATGCTGTTAACCCTTTCACTCATACGACAATTCTGCAGCAGACGCCATTGAACATATTTTGTATAAAGATAGAAAATCTCTATAATTGAATAGATAATCTATGACTAAAAGTGGAAAACATTGTGTCAAAAGGAGAAATTGCTCGTTTTGAGCAATTTCTTCTTTTGTCACTATGTTTTCAAAAATCCGTCTGCTGCAGAGGCGTCAAAAAGCGTCTATATGAGGGAAATGGTTAACTCTTTTAGCGCCGAATTGTTTAAAGTAGACTCTTCCATAATCAAAATCGGGCGTCTCCATTTCCCATGTTATGAACATTTAGACTATTCTGATAACTCAAAGGCAAAGAATGCTGATTTCAGGTGAGACAGCTCGTTACGAGCTCCCTCACCTGAATCAGTATTGTTTGCAAAAACAACAATATTGCCTTTGGCGTGAAAGAGTTAAACTCATTGTTTCAAACGGTGAATTTATTTTTCTTCCCCAAAGTGATATTTTTTACTGTTAACTTCGTCTTTGTTTCCCGGGTTCGATCACCAGTCTCGCGGCGCTGTTATCATGATGGAGTGCTCTTGGGAAAGGCAAATTTCCTACCCTGGTACTGGTTTGTTTACCCAGGGATCATGCATAGGTGAACTCTCGCCGGGATATAACTGAAATAATGTTGAAAACGACGTAAAACCCCAGCAAAACAAAATCGGCCTTGTTTTCAGTATTTTTTATTATTATTTGTATGGTGTGTAAAGCCGCTTTCAACACTTTTCCAGTTACATCACGACCTTTAATGTGTATGTTACCATAACTACTGGTATCAGGGGCGTAGCTCACTTTAGGCACTGTAGGCACGTGCCTTCACATTTTTTCGCAAAATGCCCCCAAAATACAGCTGCGGCGATAGACATCTGCGTAATGTATCGACCAGATCAGCCTGCGCTATCCGCGCAGACTGATCCGGCCGACACATTCCGTCTTAGGGGGATAGACGTATAGAGTAGTTATTCCTGAAACAGAAACTCCACAGGAGGCGAAAAGTGTCTATCCGGGTAGGCCTGTGTGGCATGCTTAGGCTGATCCGGGTCGATACTTTACGCAGAGTCCACAATGTTGATTTTCTCACGAGACGGCCTACACATTGATTATTGCAAAGCTACTCCCCTGGCTACATGTGTCCTGGCAACAGCGAGTGAGTCGTAATGCTAACCCTACAATCCTGTGCGCAAAGGAGAGACAGCCATTGTACCAGCAGGGGATTGAAACCGGGAACATAAGGGATATTCTACCTTAAACATGTACGCCTTTGGTAAACCGCATTTGAAGCCATGGAGGGTATAGAGTCTATGATAAAAATGGTCGTTAGTATTAATTGTTTGTCGATCAATTCGACTCCCATGAATAGATATCTATCACGGGATTTTTAGTCGGCTTCAAGTGCGATGTAATTTAACCATACTATTTCAATATATAAACGATTATATAACGGATGTTAACCGTACAGTCGTCAAAAAACGTGTGAGCACTGTAAAAGAGTTCACCATTCTTATTGAATACTTAAACAAGGCAACTGTCATGTATAAATATCTTCGTAATAACGCGGTAACTGTTGAAAACATGCCTCTGGAAACACACATATTTATGATGTCTCCAGGAAGCAGACATCGAGCGTGATTAATATAAGCTGAAAGCTTGTTTTTTTTCACAATCGATGTAAAATAAATAAGTTTAAACTAAATGAACCAAAAGGAAAACGACAGAAATGATAGGAAAGGTTAATTTGACTCGTCACAAATGTAGTTCCGTAAATTATGGAATAGTTTCATTTGAAGTACTTTATGAAGGGCAAGTTGATTATTTTTTGTACCTGTCATCATAATTTCATGGATTTAAAATCTTGGCTTCATTTTAAAGTTAAATATATGCTTAACTTGATGATGATTTTTGGGATAGGGGCGTTTCGCCACTATCCCATACTCAGGCTGCTTTCGAAAAGTCGGATTACGGCTGCAACCACAGTCCACACGATTGAATTCCTACACCAAAATCGAGTTTTGATTGGTTATAATCTGCCTTTTCACCGATTTCATTGGTTCGACCGAATCACGAAAAACCATCCGCTTGCATTAATTAATGAGACAAAATAGTTCCAACGCGTGAAACACACTCTAAACTATGATTGACCTCAATGTCAGTGGTGTTAGGTAACGTCGATCGTGCTGTGACCCCATTTGTTTACAACAGTCGACTTATATAGAGAAATGTGCAAATCACTGTAAATAAAATTATTGAAAGGAGTTGTAACCATTGTGGCAAAAGTAGAAATTGCCTACGATAAGAAATTTCTCCTTTTGTTACAATGTTTTCGATTGTCGTCTACTGCACATCTGTAAGCGGAAAATGATTACATCCTCCCCGGAACCCTTTCCGTGATACTATAACAGTTCGAATATTGAAAATATTGTTGAAAGTGGAGCTATTGCTGACAATGAGCAATTCCTCCTTTTCACACAATGCTTTCAAACACGTTTCAAATTAATAATATTCATATTTGAACGTTATACTATGGACATTCTTTTACTCGAGACATTTTGAATAACATGCTAGAGATGAATGATAACGAGCAATGTTGCCTTACATCAAGGGGAAAAATATATAGTTGAAACCTTTGTGGAAAAAGAGGAAATGAGTCACGATAAACAATTTTGCAGCCATCTGCTGCACATGCGTCAACAAGCGACTGTAAGCGGGAAAGGGTTGAACCGTTTCCGTTATAGCTACTTAGTTACATACGAATGTTGAAAGTGTATTTCCTCCTTTCCAAACAATGCTTTGAAACATGAATCAATTTTTGTCTATAACCTAGATAACGAAAACATTTGTCTACAGTTATTATTTTAACCGTTGCCCCTTTTAGACACATTTGACTCACCTTAACAGATGAATGATAATCAGCTAGTTTGTCTTTTTCCGCAATGTTTTCATCACTATTCAAAATAGGAAATAAAAATTAAATCTACAAATTAGAGATAAGTTAATTTCTACATTGATTGATTGGGGTTAACGCCTTTTTTTAACATTTCCTCAGTAATACCACGGCGGCCAGTTCACCTACAAATGTATTTCCTGGTTTTCTCACACCAGTACTCCACACGCAACTGGCTGCTTTTTCCACATATATTTAGTCCATTGGTGAAAGACGAATAACGCATGTCGCATTGACTTTTGTCAAATTTGAAATAAAAACGAGTTATAACCGCAAGGTCATTATTTATTTTATAATTGAGGCGCTTCTAGCGATTTTGGGACAACATTTATAATGTATATGCATTTGCGTTAATTGAAGACTCAGCGTCTGTCAACGTGTAATCTAGTCCTTGATGTATCTGTTGACAAATAAACTAGAAATGTAGTCTAAATAGGTTTGTGTAAATTAACCTTGTACGACTTCTGAAATCATTACTTTATGAGTTGTCTCTGTCTGTAAAGCTTGGATGTATAATCCGGCGTCCGGCCGGCTGTCTGCCTGAATGTGCATTCGTCCGTCCGTCATGGATTGCATGTATTGGTCAACACGTTGTTATTGTATGGCAGATTTATTTACTTATACCGTGTGATCAGGAGAACGGCAAAGTACTAGGTACATAACTCTGGTCTGTTTAATTTACTTATCTCCATTTTTCCTTATTTAGTTCAGCGATTGTCTCAATTAATTTCTATTGTATCCATTTCAAACTTGGTTTGTAGGTAACTTATGACCTACAGATTTGCAGTGCGCCATTACCATAACTTTAGCATGCTGCGTTTGCAGTGTGAATATTTTTGTCTTTCCAAGATCTCACTTATTATATGACTTTCGCATGCAACACATGCGTTCCGTGAAATGCACTTGTTCGTTAATGAGTGCTTCCCCCAAGCTGTGTACTTTGTCCGGAGCGACTGACTGTCTGTCCGTCTTTGTGTTCATCCATCCGTCCGTTTGTCCGTTACGGTTTGCATTAATGGGTCAAAACTTTGTTTCTGTTTCGCAGATCCATTTCAAAGTCGTCACACGTATACATTGGGATAAGGAGATCGATACAATATTTTGAACACAAATCTGATCTGTTTTTTTAGGTGTAAACTCATTTTTTTTTTTCATTTCTTCGGTTATTGTCTCAATAGATGTCCAATGTATCAATTTAAGACTTGGTGTATAGGCTACAGATGTGCAGTGCAAGAAGAAACATAACTCTAGCATGCTTTCGATTGTCTTTCATTTATTAGCATGATTACAATATACATTGTAGATCTTTAGTGATTTCTGAACTGGAAATATTTTAATCAAGGGTCGCTGCTCGTTTTTTTGTCAATCTTTTGTCCTTCCTGATTTATATACAAAAAAAGGGTCAAACTTTGATAAATAAGGTATATGTTATTGGCAGGCAGTATGTGTTGCTTCACACATTTTTGGTTTGGTTTGTTTTAAAGGTCATTGTTTATTGTATCAACAATGTTTGTCCATATTATCTATGCCATATATTTTCAACTTACATATGCCCCTATACCATAAGCGCTTTCAGCGCTTTGAATATGTTCGTTGCTTAGGCCGATAGGAAGCGTAAATAACGGATCGTGCTGCAAGCAAGGGGCTAACTGCAGTTCACGGGGAATTATTTACAGATCACAAACGTTAATAAATGTTTACCCGAAATAGGTAGCACTATACTCATATTATTTATTGTTTATGGGGTTTAACATATCAAAATAACTCTAAGTTGTGCAGAGTACACGCTTGGTTCTTTATCGTGCATTACAATATTCAAGGGAAACAACTACTGTTGTATTTAAGTAAACTTTTAAGGGATAGTTAACATAAGTATGTGATCTTCGTTTCATGTACTGTTACATTTATGCAGGCACTCTAACACTAAGGAATTTATGCTTTAAACCCAAAAGAAATTTAATATACATTTCTATGAACAAAATATTTTTTTTTTTATTTGTAAGTATGTTAACGAAACAAAATTAACAGAGTATTGACCCGTATCACTTTTCGTTACCCATAATACACTATTATCCATGTTTTCTTTGTACTTTCAACACATTTGAATTGATTTAATCTTTGGCATTTTCATGTGAACCCGACATTCAGTACTCCGAGAGTTTAATCGTCATGCAGTTCTAGTTACTGAACCGCTTTGGTAGTCAACGGTTGCCAATCCACCAATCAAATTAGAGCTACTGTATAGAACGGTTGCTAATCCACCAATCAAATTAGAACTACTGTATGGAACGGTTGCCAATCCACCAATCAAATTAGAGCTACTGTATAAAACGGTTGCCAATCCACCAATCAAATTAGAGCTACTGTATAGTAGCTGTTTATTGATTGGTGAATTGGAAACCATGATATACTGTACTGATTCACTAAACACGTAACTCTATTGTTCTCACAATCATATGTTTGAATATCGGTCGGAGATCTATATAATACTAATATGAGCATAGGTGCTACCTGTTTCGGGTAAACATTTATTATATGTTGTGATCGGTGAATAATTCCCCGCAAACTGCAGTTAGCCCCTTGCATGCAGCACGATCAGTTATTTACGTCAATTACGAGTCCTACCGGCCTAAGCAAATAAAATAAAAATCATCATCAGGTTAAGCTTATATTTAACTTTAAAATATACCCACGTTTTTACATCCATGAAATTATGATGAAAGGTACAACAAATAATCAACTTGCCCTTCATAAAGTACTTCAAATAAAACGATTCCATAATTCACGGAACTACATTTGTGACAAGTCAAACTTACGTTTCCTATAATTTCTGTAGTTTTCCTTTTGGTTCATTTAGTTTAAAAACTTATTTATTTTACATCGATTGTGAAACAAAAACAAGCTTTCAGCTTATATTAATCACGCTCGACGTCTGCTTCCTGGAGACTTAACCAGTTCTCACGCCGTTTGTGTGAAAAAATCCCAAAGTCAGGACCCGCTCATCCCGGGACTCGAACCAGGGACCTTTGATAAAAGAGGCCGAAGCTCTACCTCAGCACCCCTAATAGAATGACGTCATATTACAGGAATTTGGATTTATAACTTCCGGAAAGTCAAAAAACCCTGTATTTGAACTCGTTTTAGAAATAGACGACGAGTGTTATTAAACGGAAATTATCACACATAAAATTACGTGTGCTTTTTTTCTTTATCGAGTACGTATTATCATATTTAATCATTTTCTCTAGAAGTTTTTTTTGTTTCGATATTTTCTTTTCATCCAATCAAAACGTAGCACTGTAGCAGAATCGTGACTGCATCGAAAAATCCATTCTGGACACAATATTTGGAAAGACGGTATAGCAAAAGTGTGCAAAGTTCATACACATTACCTATTGACGGGAAACATCGCTGGCTTCGCCGTCGATTTGTTAACCCGTATTAAAGAACCTTAAACGGACTAATGAACGTGTTTATGACATATACCAAGCCCCTTTTATTTCAACTAACTCTTTCGGCGCCAATGGCAATATTGAGGAATTTTGCAAACAATGCAGATTCAGATGAGTCAGCTCGTCACGAGCTTTCTCACCTGAAATCTGCATTCTTTGCCATTTAGTTATCAAAGTATTCCAAAAACTCTTATTTCATGAGAATTGGAGACGCCCGATTTTAAACATGGAATTGTCTACTTTAAACGATTTGGCGCTGAAAGAGTTATATCCTGTGGTGTAGTGTGGGCACTCAACATAAGATGAGACGAGTATATTGAGTACAACGACATCGCGTCGTCAAATGAGCCGTCCCAACACAATGGCCTCTGCGTAATGTATCGACCCAGATCAGCCTGCGCAGTCCGCGTAGGCTAATCAGGTCCGACACATTCTGTCTCAGGGGGATAGATTGAAAGAGTAATGATTCCTGAAACAGAAAATCCAACAGGAGGCGAAAAGTGTCTCTCCGGGTTAGCCTGCGCGGCATGCTTAGGCTGATCTGGGTCTATACTTTACGCAGAGTCCACAATGTTTGTTTTTTTCGCGGGACAGCTCAAATAAGTATTGAAGAATACCAAATAGTATCCATTTAATAAACACAGCTCTATATAAGGGGAGTTTTGCGTGCTCTAAAACCCTTTTGGTCACCCTTTAACCCGAGGCTTTGATGTTGTACTCAAAAGAATCGTCTCGGCGAGACGATTCTTTTGAGTTTCCAAACATAGGGTTTGGTTGGATACTAAGAGAGGTATTGTGGGAAAAGAACTATAAACCCACCTTATCTGGACATCTGATTTTTTTTGATTTTTTTTTTGATTTTTGTTTTTTTTAGGTAAACTGTTAGATCCAGACTGTGTCGATCGTAAAGGTAATCGGATACCCTTGGGTCAGGATTACCATCCGTATAAAGATTCCCCCTGTTCGATCTGCGAATGTTTGGAGGACAAGCGAATGATGTCGTGTTCCTCCGTGGGATGTGAGGTGCTAGAGTGCCTTAGCTTCGATATCGACGAGGACTCTTGCTGTGGCTACACATGTAAAGAAGGTGGTAAGATATTTTTTATCCTATACATGTTTGTTGTTTATAATAGGTTTTATAACATTTTTAGCCCAGTTAAATCACGACTTTTTCTTGGTGTGTTACCAGTTCTACCGGACGATTTATCCTGACTCCAGTGAGTCAGTCGTCATGCTAGCCTCAAACTCCTTAGCACCAATGTGGGACTATTGAAGCCAATATCAGCCGTCACGCGAGAAAACCAACATTATGGACACGGATCAGCCTAAGCATGCCGCGCGGGCTAACCCGTACAGTCACATTTCACCTCCTGTGGTTTTTCTGTTTCAGGAATCATTACTCTTTCCATATATCCCCCTGAGACGGAATGTGTCGGCCCTGATTAGCCTGCGCGGACTGCGCAGGCTGATCTGGGTCGATGCATAATGTTTGTTTTCTCGTGGAACGGCTCATATTACCATTATATCAGTCTTCGCTATGACCCGAGGCGGTCTGTTTTCGTATATATACTGTCAGATACATCACGCTCAACGAAAACAATCATTTACAAGTGTCTCCCACTCAATAAGAGGTCAAGTACTGGTCCTTTCCCCTTTAAAGAATCCGTGTCTGTTCAGAATGAGCTAGGGTATCGCACAAAGACTCCCCCTTCCATCTAACTCTTGAATTTATCTGCACCTGTCAGATGATTGTACATGATATATGCGTGTACATTATCAAACGGGTATATAGTAGTTTAAAAGCTTATGCCCAATCAGAGCAATGGGTCTCCATAATTACATTATATTACATTACACAATGTATTAAACCTGCTATACTCGACTTTAAACATCACTTGCTGATCACGCTTAAAACAACTTCCAGCATCATTGACGAATACTGCAGACCAAGACCAGCTTGCGAATTCGTGCAGTCTAATCCTGGTTTACATTGTTCGATACTCAGGTATTATTCATTGAAAAAGGGGAGCCTTCAATTTATGCAAGACCTTGTTAAAAAAAATCAAAGGACGTGGTATCAGTTGTAGAAATTAACTCTTTCAGCGCCACAGGCAATATTGAGGTTTTTGCAAACAATAGAGATTCAGGTGAGTCAGCTCGTAACGAGCTGTCTCACCTGAAATCAGCATTCTTTGTCTTTTAGTAATCAAAGTATTCCAAAACTCTTATTTCATGAGAAATGGAGACGCCCGATTTTGAACATGGAATAGTCTACTTTAAACAATTTGGCGCTGAAAGTGTTAAGCGGGATATGGGTAAAGTTAACCCTTTCCCTTATACGACAATTCTGCAGCAGACGACTTTGAACATGTTTTGTCAAAAAATAGAAAATCTCTATTATTGAATGGATAACCTATGACTAAAAGTGGAAAACATTGTGGCAAAAGGAGAAATAGCTCGTTTTGAGCAATTTCTTCTTTTGTCACTATGTTTTCAAAAGGCCATCTGCTGCAGAGGCCTCAGAAAGCGTCTATATAAGGGAAAGGGTTAAATATTGTTCAATATGGCAAAACGTGCTTGAATGTGAGAAGGATGCTTCGACAGAAGCTAAACCCTTTCCATACTTCAACAAATTTGCAGCAGACGACTTTGGAAATATCTAAGAAAAAATATGGAAAATGTCTATGAATAGAATGCGTTGAAAACAATATGGCAAAACGTGCTTGAATGTGAGAAGGATGCTTCGACAGAAGCTAAACCCTTTCCATACTTCAACAAATTTGCAGCAGACGACTTTGGAAATATCTAAGAAAAAATATGGAAAATGTCTATGAATAGAATGCGTTGAAAACATTATGACAAAAGGAGTAAATTGATTGACCCTGATCAACTAACGATTCCGATAAGATTACACTTGAAACCTATGAAGTCTATTCATAAATCAGATATGCTAATTAGATGCAGTATTTCAGCCAATCAAAAACAATCGACACTCGATTTCCGAACGTGGTATATGCATCACAAACAAAAAACATGTGATGCATGAGAACCGGGTAGTTTTTAACTATTACTTGTTGGATTTGTTTGTCATTCATGACGACGGGCGGGGCTTAAAATACGATCTCGGATCTATGCATTTCGTGATCATAAGAGTTATTTAAGGAGCGTCGGTGATAATGGACCGCGTACAGGTCTCTGTCATGGAGTCCGCCGTGGTCGAGTGGTTAGCGCCGGGGATTTGAAACCGGGCGTCCCGGGTTCCATCCCCAGTCACGGCGCTACGGTCATGGTCGAGTGCCCTTGGGCAAGGTACATTTCCTAGCATAGTACTGGTTTGTTTACACAGGGATCATGAATAAATGAACTGTCGCCGTGATATAACTGAAATAATGTTGAAAATGGCGTAACATTCCAATAACCACCCCCCCCCCCCCCCCCCCCAAAAAAAAAAAAAAAAAAAAAAAATGTCCCCAAACATCTCTCGCATAACTTACTAAGAAATTACCTAACCGAGATGAATCTTTTGATTACAAACAATTACCGTTGTGAAGCCAATTCAGAATTTAAAGAAGAAACAACCTTCCGTTTTCTAGAGCTGTGGGTATATTAAAACTCCCCCGCCCCCTGCAGTGCGGACGCTTCTTTCAACATAGGGCATTTAAACATTGTAGCAAAATTAACAAAATTTAAATGAGGATTGCTCATCTTGCCATAATGGTTTCAACCCTGTTCAATAATTATACTTTAATATATAGATTTTTTGTCCGTGTTTGTGCCTTCATGTTGTCGAAGCTGCCTGAGATGTATATGGGAAACGGTGAAATACATGTTACATGTTCAACAGGTAGCGTTGGTAATCTGGACATACGACAGGTTGGCAAAGACAGCCTTATTATACAATGGAGTCTCGATGACCCAGGACATCAATTCAAGAACGTTACATGGGAGGTAAGTGAATCCATATGCAGTGGGTTGTATGAACGACAACCCCCCCGTGATCTCCGACTATCCGCCGTTAAAATAAAACTTTCAAACAAAATACTCTTTTGATATAATTTTAAAATTTAGATCTTAATGTTTAACACAAGTTAAAATTTCAGTATTTTCATATTTTCGTTTTGTTTGTACAACTTTATTAGACACGTCCATAGGTTAAAGAGAGGTCGTGGCCTTCAACCTTACTTTTCTTTTTTATACACAGAGATGATCCTCTTTGCACGTTATCGGAAGTATTTTCAGTATTTCATTATTAATACTGAATCTTAAACTGAAAGTTTTATAATGTCGGCTAGTCGGAGATAACGTAGGGAAGTCGCACATACCACCGAGTGCCTATGAATCAACCAACGTACAGTGAATCCTCTTCGGGGCAACATCGGGCGAAAGCAGAAAAACGGTATTGCCCTAAATAAGAGGTGCTCTTGAATAGAGGTTGTATAAATAGACGTTTCATGGGAGAACATTTAGAATAGTTGCTCTTGAATAGAGGTTATATAAATAGACTTTTCATGAGAGAAGATTTAGTTATTGTTCTTAAGAGCGATTTGTTTTCGACCGCTTAATTTTGCATCATTAAATAGTAAGTCTCCGTCAACTCACGATTGCTCAGTTGGTACCGATAAGGAGTGTCGATCAATTGGTCGTAACTTCGAATCCAGGTCCCCTTTTTCCGATGATTGGCCATTTTGTCACTGTCACTATCTGTATTCTTCTTCCATCAATGGACCATTGTCAAAGAAGGAATGTATCCAGTTACCTAGGGGTAATTGCTGAGTGCAAGTACTACCCCTATGAAAGTCAGGCAACACATTGGTAGGTAAACCGACCGCCGTGAATTAGCTAAACTACTGTTAAAATGGCGTCGAACTCAAATCAATCAATCCGTAGAAAATATATAATAGCGTTTGAAATATCTTTCTTTTACAGTGCTATGTAACAACTCGTTTTACTATCTATTTGTAAAATATACATCCGGATATAATCAACGTCGGTACACCTTTAGGATTTGCAAGAAATAGCATTTCGATATATTTAGATAGTACGCCGTTTGTAAAGAGTTCGGGTCATCACGGGGTAAGGACATCACGAAGCCATGATTCCTGGGTAAACATATATAACTAGATGAGCTAGTGTGCTGCCTCCAGCTTATTGGCTCGGACGATCCAGGAAATCCTTGTCCCGAATCCCGCAGACTTTCCTCTTTGCTACGGAGGAGGCAGACTTGAGAGACTGGGTGTATGCACATATTCGTCTGAATCTTCACTGTTATCGTTTGCATTTACAAAGTTGATGCCTTTGTAGAAAAAACTTACGAAAGCATTCCTGCGAAAATATATATATTTGTTTTAGTAAGCATTTGTTTTAGTTTGGTACAAAGTTTACGCTTTATTAAATACTTATACTCATTTATAGCGATTTTCTATATTTTGCAGTCGTCCTCTGCTGATTTGTTATATATGTTTAAAATAATTAAGACCCTTTGTACCTTACACAACTCTTATATACTGTTTAGAAGATGATGATATACTACAGTGAAGGGTTTGGAAAGGAACAGCCGTGGATAGAAGTGCCGGTAAGGGTCAATGACCAAAGCGCCATGGTGTCGGGTCTGAGATATGGAGTCCAGTATACGTTCAAGGCCATCGCCAACCTCTTTGTTCAGTATTCTGTTGAATTGTCCTTCATGGCCGCCCAGATAGTTCTCGAACAGAGGGGTGAGTAACTGTTACTTCTGCATGTCTTAAACTGTTTTCGGAATATTCCAAATATAGGGAACAAAACATATTACGCGAGTCCGAAGAAACACTGTTTCGTCGATCTTTTTTTATTAGCTCGTTTGTCTTTTGGAAATAAAAGATTCGGGCTATTGTGATACCCCTGGCGTCATCGACCTATTAACTACAGTACGCCGGGTACCAGACTATTGTTGGTTCATGGCAGACGTACTACCTTACTAAAGTACACCTGTACCGGACTATTCATGCATTAGTTCGGCAAGCTTTATTGTAAAATGTAGTCTTTGTCATGCCGCACAACATAATTGATTGATTGTTTGGTTTTTTACACGGCTTCCAACAATTTTGCAGTTATATCACAGCGTTTCATAGGTAAGTTACCAGTTCTACTGGTCCATGTATCCTGAAACCAGCCAGTCAATCGTAATGCTAACCCCGCAACCATGAGCGCCAAGGAATGCAGCCAATACTACCATTGTTAAAGTATTTGGTATGACCCGACCGGGGATCGCCGCACAACATAAATTAAAAGATATATTTCTCTTGTACAGGTCTGTTTTCCAATACTGTTATTCAAATGATAGATGCATACCATACATTACATTGGCATTTAATACCATGTGTTAACTAATTCCAATGTTCGGTAAACACCAGAGAGCATTACAAACAACTACCAGCTTGAATAACTAATCGAAAAGGGTTCTGTCATGATCACAAACATCTCCAATCGGCGGTTCTCGGCTAATTTCGTGAACTGATTTCCGATTGTTTCCGTAAACAGCAGAGTTCGGCATGTTAATTGTGACCTCAAATTGAAAATCTTCATTTACATTATTGCTTTCTTTCAGTGGGAAACTCCTTGAAACTTGAACAACAAAAGCATGTGAAAAAACTGTCGATTTACGTACGTATATTTTATATATGAGCGGTGCACTTGGAAGGCTAACCATTGCGTATATGTATGCGATATTAATGATAAAGATTTGCCTACGCATCCAAACTATATGATCTAAATGGACAGTGTTTTTCAGACATTTCAAACAGGACAGAGGCAGGTCCATTTGAGAGAATACACAGGTTGTATTTGGTCTACACTGGTAGAAACATTTAATGCCATATATTTTCGTAGAGCATGGCACATTTTCATTATCAATTGCCTGATACTCTTTTCCTTAAAATACATGTTAATAACAAACACGGATAACTAAATAAAAAGGAAAAAACATAAACTTTTCACTTGACGCATGTGGCTATGAACAACCATGATTGTGTTTATCATTATATACACGATTTGCGTCAATTCACCAATATAGACCATGATTTATACACAAATTGCAACCATTCACCAATATAGACCATGACTTTAGACTCAAATTGCAACCATTCATGAATATACACCATGATTTTAGACACAAATAGCAACCGTTCATAAATATAGACCATGTTTTAGACACAGGTTGCATCCATTCACCAATATAGACCGTGGCTTTAGACACAAATATGCAACCATTCACCAATATGGACCGTGGCTTTAGACACAAGATGCCACCATTCACCAATATAGATCATGACTTTAGACATAATTTGCAACCATACACCAATACAGATCATGACTTTAAACACAAATTGCAACCATTCACCAATATATATCATGACTTTAGACACAAATTGCAACCACTCACCAATATAGACCATGACTTTAAACACAAATTGCAACTATTCACCAATATAAACCATGACTTTAGACACAACTATGCAACCATTCACCAATATAGATCATGACTTTAGACACAAATATGCAACCATTCATCAATATAGATCATGACTTTAGACACAATTTACAACCATTCACCAATACAGATCATGACTTTAGACACAAATTAAAACCATTCACCAATATAAACCATGACTGTAGACACAAATATGCAACCATTCGCCAATATAGATCATGACTTTAGACACAAATATGCAACCATTCATCAATATAGATCATGACTTTAGACACAAATATGCAACCATTCATCAATATAGATCATGACTTTAGACACAATTTACAACCATTCACCAATACAGATCATGACTTTAGACACAAATTGCAACCATTCACCAATATAGAGCATGACTTTAGACACAAATATGCAACCATTCATCAATATAGATCATAACTTTAGACACAAATATGCAACCATTCACCAATATAGACCATGACTTAAGACACAAATATGCAACCATTCACCAATATAGACCATGACTTTAGACACAAATTGCAACCATCCATCAATATAGATCATGACTTTAGACACAAATATGCAACCATTCACCAATATAGACCATGACTTTAGACACAAATATTCAACCATTCACAAATATAGACCATATATTTAGACACACTTTGCAACCATTCACCAATATAGAGCATGACTTTAGACACAAATATGCAACCATTCATCAATATAGATCATAACTTTAGACACAAATATGCAACCATTCACCAATATAGACCATGACTTAAGACACAAATATGCAACCATTCACCAATATAGACCATGACTTTAGACACAAATTGCAACCATTCATCAATATAGATCATGACTTTAGACACAAATATGCAACCATTCACCAATATAGACCATGACTTTAGACACAAATATTCAACCATTCACAAATATAGAACATATATTTAGACACACTTTGCAACCATTCAACAATATAGGCCAAGATCAGTCTGTACATTGTGTGTTACCCATTTATTATTATGCTGCATGGATTAATCCATGTATATATCTAATAATTAATATATATCCATGCAATAACTTCCAAAACATAAATATGTGACTATACCAGAACTTCACATGATATTGCCCACATAAAGCGAATCTACAGCAGACGACTGTGCAAACTTGGAAAATCTTTATAAATGAAAAAATAATTTCTTTAAAAACTTGAAAACATTGTTGAATAAAGGAGAACTTGCTTTATATGGGTAAAAGTGTTAAGAATGAAATTCACTTCATTATGACATGTCATAACCTTATATCATATGTGATTCTATCGGACTATATCTTGAGAATATGATTGAAAAGCTCGATACACAATGCATTTCATTTACACACTGTGTGAAGAGAAGAAAATTATCATTTTGGCATTCCGGACCTTTAATTAAATCGTTTTCTACGAAAAAAAAACCTCAATTATGCTTCGACACATCAATGAGGCGAATGACCGAATATTCTAAGCACCATTGTTCACAGCAATTTAAGTCACTGTAGATTACCTTTTTTTTTTCAGAAAGGAGATGGTATTGGAAAGTTTGAATGGCAACCCGTCATCTACATGAACCTTAATGCATTTGACTACGTCACCGTAGATCGGAAAGTGAACAGTAAGTAAGAAATAACGACGGGTGTCCCAAAAGTACCAAAAAAAAAAAGCCGATCCCCGGTAGTTCAGTCGGTTGCGACGCCGGTTTTCAATCCAGGGGTTGTGTGTTCGAATCCCAGCTCGGCCAACATTCTTTCCGACGTTTGACAAAAGTCATTGTGACTTTTAGTCATAGTCTCGTTTAAAATCTGAAAATAGCATTTGACTATTTTTATATTTTAAACGAGACTGGCACCTGTGAATACAGTCAGGCAGTGACACACCTATGAAGGTTGTATTATACCAAACACATCGGCGTACATGCTGATCTACAGCCGATTAGGCCCTAATTAACCAGTGATTGCTTAGACTCGATTGTATACCTTCACCAGACTGCATTGAATATATGACATTGAGTTTAAATTCATTGATGTATGTATATATATAAGATGCACTGGAAATGTTTGATTTTATCTTCTTTTTTTTTCGTATTTTGACAATGTCTGATACTGAAATTAAGTATGTGGAAAACCAGTTTTGTGTCACATACAATATCGAGATAAAAACATGTTTCAATTAAGAATTTCCCCCTCTTGGGACAGGACAATCACATCGAGATAGCCGGAAAATCGACGCTATCGAGTTCTTTCTTGTAAAATAAGGTGTAATGTCGATTAATATTTACATTCATTTACTCATGCATTAAATTTACTTCGGTGTTCAGTTTTTGAAAATACAAAAATATATCTAACTAAAACAAAACATGCATATTCTTTATATCTTTTCAAAATCTTCTCATATCATTTGTTTCAATCTTTGAAGCGTCTAAACTGTTTATTCGTTTTTGTTTACAGGAAAAAGAGCAACATAAAACAAAAGCATTATTTATCTAAAACAACCTCAAATCTGATGGCTTTAGTACAGTCAGTACTTTGATTAGCGGGATTGCTAGTGTGATCAATCACCGTCTGGCGCTAGCAGCCGTCGTCCGTCCGTCCTTCTGTTCGTTCACATGTTCCTACAGACAACTTCTCCTCCAAAACCAATTTTAAATTAAATTATAAAATTATTTAACACAAACGTTCCTTGGGCGACACTCTACAAAGACTATTGAAAAACATGGCCGCCAGCCAGCGGCGTTCGTTTTCCTTATATGTGTTTATTTCATTAAAATCAGACTAAAATACTTCGCTTTGTGAGTATTTGACCTGGCTACTCCTTATAACACGTGTATCAATGGCGCATGCGCAGACACTTGATTCTCGTCAACGCACATATCCACTCTGGAGTCAAAATGGAAGCCTCCGTGTTGTATCCACTTATTTCATTATCGACACAAGAAAGTTCGTTTTCTTGTTGTCTAAATTACGGATCGCAATTATTTGCAAGGCCCAATTAAACAAATCCTTATTTATCTACCTTACAAATAAAAACATCACTGATTACTGAACCCAGAGGTTCGTATTTTAGGATTATTTACACACCAGCATCAAGAATTGCCACCCTCCGCCATTTTGGAACTCTTCTAACTCTCGCTTGAAGCAGGGATGCAACAGTGCCGTTCATGAGGAACACGTGTAACTCTAGTCGGAACTCGGGTTCGTCGTGAACTTAACCTATGTGTGTTATTCTACCTGTTTTATACCGAACGATTTCGTAAGCGACAATTTGATTGGCTGATGCAAACACCAATCTGAGCGATATTGGACCATCATGGTCCTCTTGTTGTTGTTTGTTGTTTTTGTTGTTGTTGTTGGTTTTTTTTTATATCGAAAGGAGTAAAGCGAAGCATACTTTGAGACTGTTCCACGTGCATTCCGAACATGACAAATACCAGGGAGATCTTAACATGCAGACAGATGATATGAAGGTACAGTGGATTGAAACAGTCCCTTATATGTAGTGTTTAATTCCATGTCTCAGTTACTGCTTGCCCTACGTCAATACAGTTTCATAATGGCTTTAACATTGATACCCGTGATTGATTGCTGCTATCAGTTTATTGATTGACTTTGCGTTTTGCTTAAATAAAGTTTTACCATCTTGTTTAGTTTTGCATGTAGAGTTATGTACCTGTATTTACTATTCTAAATATTCCTCTTCATTCTAAAAGTAACACAATTTAGAATTGGCTAAACACATCAGCACGTTTTTATAAGGAGGAGTAAACTGGTGTTTAGACCATCAATATATCTCTTCTGACTCAACTTAACCCTTTGTTGTGACTCTGTCATGCCTATTAAATGACACAGATTTGGATATTACAGAACTTCTGACTCAAATGTGTTTAGTTCATAGTTGAGACTTATTTAGTCATAGGAGAAAAAGTGGTAACCGATGAAATGAGCTGTTGTTTCCGATTGTCCATATTAGACCAAGTATTATAACCATCATCGTCAACTTCATCATCATCCTCATAATAATTATTATCCTTATTATTAACATTGTTATTTCTATCAAACCCTTTCCCTCATACAGACACTTTCTGACTCCTCTGCAGCAGAAGGCCTTTTGAAAACATAGTGACATAAGAAGAAATAGCTCAAAACGAGCAAATTCTCATGTTGTTACAATGTTTACCACTTTTAGTCATAGGTTATCCATTCAGTTATAGAGATTATCTATTTTTTGACAAAATACGTTCAAAGTCGTCTGCTGCAGAATTGTCGTATGTGGGAAAGGGTTAATAAATCGTAGATCTACATCTACATGTTCTTATTTTTTGTTTCAGCTGTTCCGCTGGGTTTTGGCACATCTTTGAGACATCGAGACAAGAGACATCGGAAACACGAAACATAGATGTAGTTTAAACTGTTATCATTTAAAATGTTCCGGCACTGAAGGTTTATAAACACGGCTGCTGCTTTATCCATGCATTTACATTTTAACTCTTTCATATCCTAATTTCCTAGAGTAGACTCGTCGATGTTCAAAATTTGGCGACTTAAATTTTTCATTATTTAAGAATATTTTGATAGCTTTAACCCTTTCCCTACGACAATTCTGCAGCAGACGACTTTGAACATATTTTGTCAAAACATAGAAAATCTCCATAATTGAATGGATAACCTATGACTAAAAGTGGAAAACATTGTGGCAAAAGGAGAAATTGCACGTTTTGTGCATTTTCTCCTTTTGTCACTATGTTTTCAAAAAGCCGTCTGCTGCAGAGGCGTCAGAAAGCGTCTATATGAGGGAAAGGGTTAAGGCAAACAATGCTGTTTTTCAGGCGAGACAACTCGTTCTGAATCTATATTGTTACTAACAATCTTCAATATTGTCATTGACTCTGAAGGAGATAAGACTCAATTCATTTAATCCATATCCTGGTAAATTTCTACATCATCTTTCATTATCTTTTACAAATTTTATAAATTTTTCACGAAACCATTTCAAAGGACTAATAAATGAGTAGTGGGGAAATCAAGACTAGGTGGCACGATATTGGTTCGAACTGCTCGCAAATAGTATTAGAAGTCGTGTTAATCAATTGTTGTTTCAGTATTAGCAAGTTTCTGTAAAATTATGTAGTAGTTTTGATAAAGATGTAATCCTAGATAAATGTGCCGGGTGAAATAAAGATAATTCGATTCTGTTTTGTCCTTGTCTCAGTCTACACAGATGTTGATTGGTGCATGAAAAATAAAAAGCGTAACATCTCCATACAACTATAAAAAAAAAAGAAGGTTGTTCTATGTCTTTACAATCAAATCTCACATTAAGAACTCCAAGTTATTGAGACTAATCTACTTAGACCCTATGCTAAACACATTCGCATATTTCAAGCATAAATATTCAAGACCCTGTAAGTAGTACATCTCGCATGATGGTCCTTTCCCTCATACGACAATTATGCAGCAGACGACTTTGAACATATTTTGTCAAAAAATAGAAAATCTCTAAAATTGAATGGATAACCTATGACTAAAAGTGGAAAACATTGTGGCAAAAGGAGAAATTGCACGTTCTGTGCAATTTCTTCTTTTGTCACTATGATTTCAAATAGCCGTCTGCTGCAGAGGCGTCAGAAAGCGTCTATATGAGGGAAAGGGTTAATACTTCCTTATGTTCTGCCCGTTAAGGTTGGTTGACATGTAGGGCGGCAACACAATACATCATACTTTTCAAGCAACTGGGAGATTTCCCACATAGACTGTTAGCCCGCCCATCGGTGAACGACGAATGACGCGTGCCACAGTGACATTTGCCAAACCTCGGAAAGAATGTTGGCCAAGCTGGGATTCGAACTCACCACCCCTGCAATCGGGACAATGAATGAGACTTATCAGACGATTATAGGAATCTTGGGAGTTTCCATGTTCAGTGAAGACTCGGATCTTCAGTCTTCATTAAGACCAGGGGCGTAGCTCCCTTTAGGCACTGTAGGCACGTGCCTACATATTTTTTCTCAAAATGCCCAAAATGCAGCTGCGGCGATAGACATCTGCGTAATATATCGACCAGATCAGCTGTCCGCGCAGACTGATCCGGCCGACACATTCCGTCTTAGGGGGGGATATATGTATAGAGTAGTTAGTCCTGAAACAGTTGGTTTCGTTCTAAATAACTCTTTTAAACAATGCAACCGTGACGATACCCCATATGACTGGACGAGTTTCATTCTATACACATATGACCAGCATATACTTCTACAGTATGAGCTGCATTATTCACGCAGTTCATCATTTGTGAAGATGGCAACGGTAGAATGTGATAAACAAATCTCATCCGGGGTAACCACCTCGGTGGTGTAGTGGTAGAGCGTCCGCCTGGGGTGCGGGAGGACGCAAGTTCGATCCCCGGTCGGGTCATACCAAAGACTTTAAAAATGGTAGTAGTGGCTGCCTTCGCGCTCAGGGTTGCGGGCGCTAGCATTACGACTGACTGTCTTGTGTGAGGATAAATAGGGCAGTAGTACTGGTAACTTAACCAGGAAACGCCATGATATAACTGAAAAATTGTTGAAAGCAGCGTAAAACAGCAAACAATCCATATTCCGGGGTAACATATCCAACGAAAACAAGGGAAGTAACTTCTGACAAAGCCTGATTTATCAGACTTCTAAGATGTAAATTTGCTGCCTGCTATTCAACACTAACAATTCTTTGTTTTATTAACTGTATATATGTTTTTTTATTTCCTCAAAATTGTACACGAAAACATTATGACACCATGATTAAATAATAGAGTGTGCAAATATATACAAATGGCTTGGTAATATGAATGAATGAAACGTTTAAAATTTTAATTTACACAAAAGTGTGAGTGAAGCTCTGCGAAAACCAATTTCGGGACATCTACAACCATTGCATTTGCGTGTAGCCTCAGATGAACCTGTGCATACGATCAGTTTGATCTGCTCTGTTCGACAATTGGTCCTTGCTTGCGATAAATGTATGGAAATCGGCATATATTTGCATCTTTAACATGAATGCATAAGGTTTTTTTTCTACATATGCAAAAATTATGCTAGCTTATGTCTACATATGCAGGTTTTTACTTGAGCTTGTCCATGTACAACGTCGCCTTTGTGAACGATGGAATTTCGGATGAGTCTGTAAATTGCAAACTAGATCTACATATATATGTATCGAAAATTACTTACAAATGCTTTTTAGATGCAGCGGTGAATTGTGATGATAAAACTGAACAGCTTGAACAGGCTCAACAATATAGCCCAAGCACAAGAATTAGCATGAGTTCTTCTGATGTTCTCTGATTAACCCTTTCCCACATACAACACATCTGCAGCAGACGACTTTGAAAACATAGTGACGAAGCCTTGAAAAATCTCCATAAAAGATAGCTTAATAATTGTTAAATAAACATGATGAGCAATTTCTCCTTTGGACACAATGTTTTTAAAAGTCGTCTTCTGCTATTGCATCAAAATGTGTCTGCAAGTGGGAAAGGGTTAGGATAACAGCAAAATAATCAGGTTATTGTCTTCAAAATCAACCAATCAAATGACAGCTTTTAATTAACAAATGCCCGAGTGCTCTTCATGTTTTATAAATATGAAAACTTCTCTTTTTGCCAAACAAAGTCTTTCCCAACTATAAACGCATTTTGACGCATATGCAGCAGACGAATTTTGAAAACATCGTGACAAAAGGAGAAATTGCTCAAAACGTTTTCAATCTTTTTCAGTAATTATACCTATAATTATAGAGATATTCAATAGTTTTGAGTAGACATTTTCAAATTCGTCTGCTACAGATTTGTTGTATATGGGAAAAGATTATATTTGGACTATTTTTTCCCTTCCTGGCGATTGGGGTATTATTGCTGCAGAAACAGTGATCTCCAGAGATCCTGTGCATTGCAGTCTCGCAAGTCTTCAATGTCCACCCAACATTAGGATAGGCATAAATGTACCTTTAAACCCTTTTTCTCACATACAACAAATCTGCAGCAGACCACTTTGAAAACTACTAGGCAAAAACACAGAAAAGCTCTATAAATGTAGGTATAATTACTGAAAAGAGTTGAAAACATTGTGTCAAAAGAAGAAATTGCTCGTCTGCTGCAGAGGCCTCAGAAAGCGTTTGTATGTGAGAAAGGGTTTAAACAAACAAGAGGGCCATGATGGCCCTATATCACTCAACTGATTTTTTTTTTTTTTTTTACTTTAGCCATATAAAGGAGTGAATGTAAAGGTAGAATTTCTGTTTTCAATATCTGCATCATCCAACAATGTGTCAATATTGCCAATGTAAAGAACATGTGACAAATAAATTTTATCATGTTCACAAAGTCAATTATAACAATTTTGCCAATTTTAAAGGGCCATAATTCAGTCATGGATGATGGATCTGGCTGGTTTTCAAAAGGAACCGAGCTCTCATGTATATCTAGCTACTCTATAAGTTTGGTAAACATCGGATAATAAATAATGACTATCTTGTTCACAAGGTCAATTATAGAAATTTTGCCAATATTAAAGGGCCATAATCCCATCATGCATGGACAGATCTGGCTGGTTTTTTTTGAAGGAACCAAGCTCTCATGTATATCTAGCTACTGAATAGGTTCGGTAAACATCGGATAATAAATGAAGACTTTATCGCGTTCACAAGAAATTGTGGACGGACGAAGGACAACCACAAAAGCTCACCTTGTCACTACGTGACAGGTGAGCTAAAAACATATCCCGATACGGAGATATCAACAAGACCCTTTTAACCCTTTCCCTCATATAGACGCTTTCTGGCGCCTCTGCAGCAGACGGCTTTTTGAAAACATAGTGACAAAAGAAGAAATTGCTCAAAACAAGCAATTCCTCCTTTTGCCACAATGTTTTTCACTTTTAGTCATAGGTTATCCATTCAATTATAGAGATTTTCCACTTTTTGACAAAATATGTTTAAAGTCGTCTGCTGCAGAATTGTCGTATGAGGGAAGGAGTTAAACCACAGATGAGTTTTAGTCAAAATGACTTTTGTCAATCAATGAAAGAATGAATGGTCAATCCAGGATTCGAATTTCCGACCCCTAGATCGTCAACAGGCTGTCTTGTTACCTACTGAGTTGTCGCTGTTCAACTGTTGCATAAAAAAACAATCTAAGTGTAAATAAATACCCTATTTCCACATCGTAATAACCATATCTAAATGTACAGTACATGTCAGCAGTTTCATAACCCTTTTCCCACATACAGACACTTTCTGATGCCTCTGCAGCAGACAACTTTTTAAAACATTGCGACAAAAGAAGAAATTGCTCAAAAGGAGCAATTTCTCCATTTGCCACATTTTTGAAAACATAGTGACAAAAGAAGAAATTGCACAAAACGTGCAATTTCTCCTTTTGCCACAATGTTTTCCAAGGTTTTCAACCCCATTTGATAATTGAGCTCTCATTTATGGAGATTTTAAATGTTTTTATAAATATGTTTTCAAAGAATTGTTGTATGTGGGAAAGGTTTAAACAATTCCAAATCAGAAAACTGTCAGGCATAAGTAAGAAACAAACTAAATCTATGAATGAAAGTCAATGGATCAAGTATAAAACATTTGTGGCAAAAAAGAAAATGTTCATCATGAGCATCGTCTTCAAAGTTTGTCCACTTCAGATGTGCAAACATTGGTATGCAGGTGGAAAAGGGTTAAACAAAGTTTGGCTTACTTTCAAGCAGTGCTAGATTCAGATTGGAATAATCAACGCACAGGGTTATCTGAATCAACACTGGTTGCAAATGCAACATAGTTGGTTTTCATGTAGCAAAATTAATCCATTCAAAAACAAAATGTACAAGTCAAAAATATGTTTGTCACATCGTAAGGAACATGTGGAAGATTGAATAAAATATGCATGACATGAAATGGAAGCTTATTAGTCATATCTGATCAATCTGACAAGCTGTTTGAATTCAACATCGTCCTGACCTTGACCTTTGACCAAAATCAATAGGGGTCATCTACTGGTCATGCCCAACCTCCCTGCCGTATTTGGGGACATTAGGCACAAGCCTTCTTCAGTTATCAATCGGACATGCTTTTTGTGTTCAACGTCACAGTGACCTTTGTCTTTGAACAGATGACCTCAAAATAAATAAAGATTGTCTAGGGGTCATGACAAACCTCCCTGCCAAGTTTGAAAGCTCTAGGTCAAAGCACTATCCATTATCAATTGGACAAGCTTTGGTCTACAGACAGACCAACTAATATGTGAAAAGCAATATACCCCCACTTCTGTGAAGACGAGGCATAATCATTTGAGGATGTTCCTGCTAAATTCTATATAATTTTAATGATTTTAGCTCGTAAAAATACAAATAAATTATCAGTTAAGAGTGAATCAACTCCCAAATGATTCTTTTTCTGCCATATATTCTTTTCATCAGATGTTTTCAATAGAGACAAAACTTTAAACATCACATTAGGTAAATGTCAATAAAAAGTTACAGTAACAACTTACGCAGAGCATTTTTGTAGAAAAAAAAACCCTAAGAAATCTATCATTATATGTCACTTTCTTTTCTTCTTTCAATATTTCCAAATTCCCCAAACATTTTTTAATTTTGTTCTGTTATAACAGTCCTCCATTTTTACATATCCATTATCCCTGTCCCATTTTCAGACTTTTTCTGACACAGTAAAAGACTTTTGAAAACATTTTGGCAAAAGGAGAAATTGCTCATGATGAACTATTTATCATTTTGTCACAATGTTTTCAAACTCAATTCAATAAATCAACTTACATTTATAGAAAAGGTTCAATACTTTTGCCAAGATGATTCCACAGTAATCTTTTTCATATGTGTTGTATGTTGGTAATTAAGGGTTAACCCTTATTCAATTATAGAGATTTTCTATTTTTGACTAAATATGTTCAAAGTTAGTCGTCTGCTGCAGAATTGTCGTATGAGGGAAAGGGTTAAAGGACAGAGCTTAAGATAGGGGGAGTATTTCATATTCTGAAATATCATTATTGGACTTCCAAACGCTATTGTCTCGGTGATTGTTTAACCCTTTCCCTCATACAACAATTCTGCAGCAGATGACTTTGAACATATTTTGTCAAAAAATAGAAAATCTCTATAATTGAATGGATAACCTATGACTTTAAGTGGAAAACATTGTGGCAAAAGGAGAAATTGCTCGTTTTGAGCAATTTCTGCTTTTGTCACTATGTTTTCAAAAAGCTGTGTGCTGCATAGGTGTCAGAAAGCGTCTATATGAGGGAAAGGGTTAAGTTAACCGTTTCCCACATACAACCAATCTGCAGCAGACGACTTGCAAAACATCGTGACAAAAACCTGAAAAATCAATAAAAAATTTAGAGAGCAGACACTGTTAGTACAGTTTATAACAGCAATAACTCTTGATTGACTAAAGCGATATGGCTAGTTATCGAACTTGTCCGAGATATTATGCCAATACACATTCTGACCAAATTTGGTGATGATTGGACAAAGGCTTCTAAAGTTATTGAGCTGACAAGACCAATTTTGGGTAATTTCTATAATTAAAGAGCGATAACTCTCGATTGACTAAAGCGATATGGCTAGTTATCGAAATTGTCCGAGATATTATCCCAATACACATTCTGACCAAATTTGGTGATGATTGGACAAAGGCTTCTAAAGTTATTGAGCTGACAACATACTGGACGCCGCCCGCCCGTACGCCGCAGGTAAAACTATAATAGGATCCGTTTTTTCAAAACGGGCGTATAAAAAGTCAAGCAAATACCTGTTTACTTTTCGAAACATTTGGCATTAAGAAATGTTTATAACTCTATTTAATAATTATTAATTTATTTTCATTTTTAACCCTTTTTTAAAGAGATGTTTTCATGTTTGTTGCTGGAGAATTGTATGAATTACAGAATTTTTATCTTTGAATGCAGAGTAAAAACTAATTTAGTTCATAAATTAACACAATGTGATTGTGTATATCCTATAACATTCACTAATATTCTACATACATTGAGCTGCAAAAAACACAACTTACTGATATTTTTGGCAAATGAATCGCCAAATACATTAAACAAAATACATGAAATTATTGATGAACACCATGTACTGAAATAATGGAGATATTTTGCAAGCAATATGTTTCTCTTTGCATGCTAGCAGCAGATTTTGCAAGCCCTTCATGACCTATACAAACAGTTTGGAGCCAGATCATGTTCCACAAAACGTTGGGCCTTAACCCTTTCCCTCATACGACAATTCTGCAGCAGACGACTTTGAACGTATTTTGTCAAAACATAGAAAATCTCCATAATTGAATGGATAACCTATGACAAAAAGTGGAAAACATTGTGGCAAAAGGAGAAATTGCACATTTTGTGCAATTTCTTCTTTTGTCACTATGTTTTCAAAAAGCCGTCTGCTGCAGAGGTGTCAGAAAGCGTCTATATGAGGGAAAGGGTTAACTAAGGTCCATGCTGTTTGACACTGAACGATTCTAATACAGCAGATATTTGGAAGAAAAGTTATATTTTTCAAGTGTAGCCAACTAAAGTAGCAGACAAAAATATCTTTGGGCTCAATGGTGTTTAACCCTTTTCCCACATACAACAAATCTGAAGCAGACGACTTTGAAAACATCAAGGCAAAAGCACAGAAAATCCCTTTAAAAGAAAGAACAATTATTGAATAGAGTTGAAAACATGGTAACAAAAGGAGAAATTGCTTGTTTAAGCAATTTCTTCTTTTGTCGCCATGTTTTCAAAAGCTGTCTGCTGCAGGTGCGTCAGAAAGTGTCTATATGTGGGAAGTTAATTTACAATGTACACTTCTTTCAAATTTTTCCAATTGGTGAAATCTTCAACTACAACCAAGCTTACTTTTGCAAATATCCTAAGATTTAATCTTTTCCTTGCCTATAATAACGAACAATAAAAAAGATTCTTTCCAAATCCAAGATAGAGAGGGATTATATCCACAGAGCTCTAAGAAAAGGGCAGTTTTGCATGTTCTAAAATTCTTGTTTGACCTTCTAGCCCTATGTTGTTGGTACTCAAAAGAAGCATCTCATTGAGACGATTCTTTTGAGTACCCACACCATAGGGTTTGGTTGGCCAATAAGAGAGATATTGTGGGGAAAAGAGCTGTATAACCCCCCCACTTATCTAGACCTCTGCATCCAATCATTCATGGTCAAACAGACAGACAATTTAGCAGCAGTGATTAGTCAATATCAGCCTGCCTTGCAAGCACACAATAAATAAACTACCTGTGTGTAGATCAGTGCTCAGTGAGAGGTTTCTTATGATCAACCACAACATAGAGAGATCTAGGACGAAAATCAAAGATTTACACTTTCCTACATATAGACGCTTTCTGATGCCTCTGCAGCAAACGACTTTTGTAAACACTCTGGCAAAATGAGAAACTGCTCATGATGAGCAATCTCACCATTTGCCACAATGTTTTCAATTCTATTCACTAATTATACTTGGATTTATAGAGATATTCCATGTTTGATAATGCGGTTTTCATAGTCATCTGCTACAGATTTGTTGTATGTGGGTAAGGGTTAACCCTTTCCCTCATATAGACGCTTTCTGACGCCTCTGCAGCAGACAGCTTTTTGAAAACATAGTGACAAAAGAAGAAATTGCTCAAAACGAGCAACAATTCTGCAGCAGATGACTTTGAACATATTTTGTTAAAACATAGAAAATCTCTATAATTGAATGGATAACCTATGTTTTAACAAAATATGTTCAAAGTCATCTGCTGCAGAATTGTTGTATGTGGGTAAGGGTTAAGGGCCCAAGAAACAGTAGTTGTGTCAAGAGATCTGGTTCCTGTTATCAAGGAATAAAAATAACTTTAAAATATATTTAAAAGTTCTGTTCCGCGGGGAATTATACATAATTAACAATATATCACAAGAAAATCACTTGTTATCAATATTTCGACCATAGGAGTTCTTCAGGTTAAATTTTGTAAACACATTATGTTAAGTTCATCCTGAAATTAATGTTAACTAGAACTATCACTGAAGATGATAAATACCCCCTAAACAGCACCTTGACCTACACCATAACTTAATAAGTAAAAGGGCCATAATTCTGTAAAATAACATGCAATTGTAACCCCTTTAGAATATGCACATCTCCTCTTGGTATAGAAGCTTCATGTAAAATTGTATTGAATTCCACCCAGTGGTTTTTAAGAAATAGGCCGGACAAAAATATGGCTTCCGACCAACCGACAGACAGCCCGACACAGTGACTCCTATATCTTCGAAGGGGGTATAATAACGTTCAAGATGGACGCAATATAGTGTATGATCTTTGTAAAACATAACCTGAAGAAAGGCCTTTGGGCAAAATATTGATGAAAAAGAGTGATTTTCTTGTGAAATGTATAACTTAATATAAAGTGTGTATTTCATGTTGCTAAAATCCTCATATGACATTTAAACCATACATTGTTGGTACTTCAAAAATATTTCCTTGCCGAGATGGATCTTTTGTGTACCAACAACATAGGGTTTTGGTTGAGTTGTACAAGAGATATGGTTGGGGAACAACCAGTTTACTCCTCCATGTCTAGGCCTCTGATTAACTATCCCAAATATCTGTTCAACTTTTCTTCAGGGTCTTCCTGATTAGAGCCATTCGCTGAAATGAGAGAGAGATAATTTTGTAAAATATAAATTGAGGACTAATTTTAAAAGTGTTTCTGATATAAAACAACACTTGATGCCCTGCTTTCAAAGACATATGACAACATTGTTGCAAAAGAGGAAATTGTTCAAAATGATCCATTTATCCTTTAACCCTTTTCCACATAAAAACGCTTTCTGACAATTCGGAAGCGGATGTCTTTTGAAAAAAAAGTGACAAAAGAAGAAATTGCTCAAAACAAGCAATTTCTCCTTTTGCCACAATGTTTTCAACTCTATTCAATAATTATACTTTGATTTATAGAGATTTACTACATTTGTCCAGAAATGGTTTCAAAGCCGACTGCTGCATATATGTTGCATATGGGAAAGGGTTAACCGAAATGCTTTCACCTCTGTATCAAAATCATGACACAATTTTCTAAGTGTAACCACATTTTCATCAGGTGTTTCAGAGTTATCAGACGAAGGGCTAAATCTGCAATATGTTTTCAAATAGCCGCCTGCTGCAGAGGCGTCAGAAAGCGTCTATATGAGGGAAATGGTTAACCGTATCCCACCTGCAGATGCATTTTGACGCAATAGCAGAAGACGACTTTTGAAAACATTGTGGCCAAAGGTACAATTGCTCATGATGAGCGATTTGACCTTTGGCCACAATGTTTCCAACTTTATTCAACAATAAAGCTATATTTTATGGAGATTTTTCAGGTTTTTGTCAATCTGTTTTCAAAGTCGACTGCTGCAGTTTTGTTGTATGTGGGAAAGGGTTAATATTTGTATTTCTAATCATTGACAAGTCTGCAAAGGACAGTCATACAAAACAGTGTGGGAAGAACCGCAATTGCTATTAATGGGTCATTTCCAAATTAATCTTAAATTATTTCAACTTTTTCTTAAAAAATTACATAATGTCTTCAGATGTATTCCAAGATTAAAGAATAAGGTATATATCAGGACAAATGTTTAACCCCTTTCCCTCATACAACAAATCTGAAGCAGACAACAGTTAAACTTTTAGGCAAAAACATGGAAACTCTATTGAAGAGAGTTGAAAATATTGTGGCAAAAGGAGCAATTGCTCGATACGCCAGTGTTTGCAACAGTCCTCTGCATGTGGGAAAGTATTAACTGTTTATGTATAATTAACTTAGTACTAAAAGGACACCCATAAAACACAAATATCTTTAAAACTACATGAGTAACTAAAATGACATGAAATTCTCAAGTTTGTGATGTGGATTTATGGAAACCCACGCTAGAGGATGAATAACAAACAATTCTATTCGATGAAAATACAAACTAGAACTATCACTGAATGTGATTAATACTCCCAAACGCCGCCCTGATAGGAAAGGTTGTGAAATATTTAGAAACCCCACCTTAAAAGGACAATGTTATGGATCGGGTTATTCTTGTTTTGTTCATTTTTGGATAACAAAGGGCAATAACTCTGTAATTATGTAAATTAGAGTTATGGTTGTTGTACACTGCACTTCCTCTGATTTTGCTCTACCATTGTATGTAGTTTTATTAGATTCCATCTGTTAGTTATTAAGCAATTATCCGGACAAGAAAAAGTAACAAAGGGCAATGACTCTGTATTTAGGTAAAATAGAGTTATGGTTCCTGTACACCGCACTTCCTCTCAATGTGTTGTATCATCCTATGATGTTTTATTAAATTCCAACAATTAGTTTTAAAGTTATGCTCCAGACAAGACTCTACGAACAAGAAAAAGTAACAAAGGGCAATAACTCTATATTTAGATAAAATAGAGTTATGGTTCCTGTACACCGCACTTCCTCTCAATGTGTTGTATCATCCTATGAAGTTTTATTAAATTCCAACAATTTGTTTTAAAGTTATGCTCCTGACAAGACTCTACAAATAAGAAAAAGTAACAAAGGGCAATAACTCTGTAATTATGTAAAGTAGAGTTATGGTTCTTGTACACTGCACTTTCTCTGAGTATGCTCTACCATTGTATGCAGTTTTATTAGATTCCATCTGTTAGTTATTAAGTAATTCTCCGGACAAGAAAAAGTAACAAAGGGCAATAACTCTGTATTTAGATAAAATAGAGTTATGATTCTTGTACACCGCACTTTCTCTCAATGTGTTGTATCATCCTATGAAGTTTTATTAAATTCCAACAATTTGTTTTAAAGTTATGCTCTGGACAAGACTCTACGAATAAGAAAAAGTAACAAAGGGCAATAACTCTGTAATTATGTAAATTAGAGTTATGGTTCTTGTACACTGCACTTCCTCTCATTATGCTCTACCATTGTATGTAGTTTTATTAGATTCCATCTCTTAGTTATTAAGTAATTCTCCGGACAAGAAAAAGTAACAAAGGGCAATAACTCTGTATTTAGATAAAATAGAGTTATGGTTCCTGTACACCGCACTTCCTCTCAATGTGTTGTATCATCCTATGAAGTTTCGTTCAAATCCTATGATGCATGGTTAAGATATGGGCCGGACAAAATATGGCTTCCGACCGACCGACCGACCAACAAAGTGACTCCTATATACCCCCCCAAAACTTTGTTTTTTGGGGGTATAATTAAAACTTCATAACAATATACAGTACAGCTTTGCAGAAATGTAGGGACCTGGTCAATTAACCCTTTACCACATAGGACGAATCTGAAGAAGATGACTGAAAACATCAAGACAAATTGGAAAAATCCTTAAAATCCATCATGACAAAAAGAAGTTGCTCATTATGTCACAATGGTCTAAAGAGACATCAGCCGCAGATCCATAACAAATTTTCTACATATATGGGAATGGTTGAAGTAAAACAGTATTGTGAAAATATCTGTGTTCATAAAAAAGACACATCTATAAAATTGTAGGAATTTTTTTGATATTTATTTGAAAACTTTAGGTATAAAGGACTAGAAGGAGAAAAGTTTGTTTTCTCACAAATTTAAACAAGAGGGCTATGATGGCCCTATTTTGCTCATCTGAGTAAGTGTTTTAGGGTCCTAATTTAATTGCTCTACAAAAACAAGATGTGTTATTGAAACACCATCCCCTCGGTAGAGGTAAAAGCTATTTTGAACATAATTCAAGATGTGTTTTTGAAACACAAATGCCCCTATTAGAAAAAAAGAAATCTTTGCAAAGTTTTTGACCTTGAAAAAGATCACACTACGGTCATGGTCACATGTTTATAAATCAATGTAAAGGACATGTGACAATTAAATTATAAAGTTTTAATCGTGTTCACAAAGTCAATTATAACAATTTTGCCAATTTTACTGGCTGGTTTTCAAAAGGAACCAAGCTCTTATGTATATCTAGCTACTGTATAAGTTTGGTAAACATCAGATAATAAATGATGAATTTATCTTGTTCACAAGGTCAATTATAGCAATTTTGCCAATTTTAAAGGGCCATAATCCTGCCATGCATGAATGGATCTGTCTGGTTTTTGAAAGGAACCGAGCTCTCAGGATATATAGCTACTGAATAAGTTTGATAAACATGGGATAATAAGTGAAGACTTTATTGTGTTTACAAGAAATTGTAGACAGACGATGGACGATCACAAAAGCTCACCTTGTCACTACGTGACAGGGGAGCTAAAAAGAAATCAGGAGCGTGTCTGTAAAAAGGAAACATATTTACCTGTTTATGAGCCTCTGTAGTAGTTGCCTTTTTGTAGGGCCTGAGTTCATCTGTTCCAAAACCGGGGACCCACATACCCCAGCCCCGCTCTGCAATATTTAAAAATGTATATGAAAGACGGGTAATGAGATTATTGAACTAAAGGGTTCATTCTAGAATGTGCCCTTGCCCCAATAACGCAATATTGTTTATATTGGCACATAAAAATCATAACCCTGGGGCCAATCGGCGCACCTTGTTTAACCGAAATCAGTTATGAAATAACCCAAATATAGAGGTTACTGCATCACTAGGTTACGAAATCATTGGCTCCCGTAATCAAAGTATTCGATTTGACCATGTGATCTATCTCTTAACCCTTTCCCTCATACGCCAATTCTGTGGCAGACGACTTTGAACATATTTTGTCAAACAATGGAAAATCTCTATAATTGAATGGATAACCTATGACTAAAAGTAAAAAAAAAATTTGTGGCAAAAGGAGAAATTGCTCGTTCTGAGCAATTTCTTCTTTTGTCACTATGTTTTTAAAAAGCCGTCTGCTACAGAGGCATCAGAAAGCGTCTATATGAGGGAAAGGGTTAACCTCACATGACCAAGTTTCCAACTTGGCCATGATTTGATGGAGATGTATGTTTTGATAGATTTTCATTAAGACAAGATGTACAGTTTTGCCTTTTGATTGTTCACAAGGCAATTATTGACGAGGCTGACAGATGGACGAGGGACGAAAGGAGACCACATTGTATCACCTTCAGCACCTCGTGCTCAGGTTAGCTAAAAATTGATTGTATGAGGGAATCTGAAGCAGATAACTTTGAAAACATGAAGGGAATCAGTATTGAAAATCTCTATAAGTAAAACATTTTATCATAATGTTAAATGGAGTTGAAACCATGGATGCAGGAGATGACTGAAGCCATCTAAACAAAATAGTAAAATTCTAAAAATAACAAAAGGAGAAATTGCTCATTATAAGTCGTTTTTCAAAGAAGTTTGCTGCAGACAAGTCAAAATGCCTCTGCATATTATTAAGAGAATGAACCACAGGGCTACAGATAACTTTTTTAGTGAATTGGGTAATTACCCCATTGTTTTTCAGACAATTACTTTTTTTTTAAATTGAGTAACAGGGCTAATTTTACCCGATCATTTTTTGAAATTGCTTTTTTGTACAACTTTTTTAACTGAGTTTCATTCATCGTGGCAAAGGAACACATAATGAGCATATTCTCCTTTTCTCACTATATTTCAATGTTGTTTATTTAATGCTTCTAATTGTTGGCAAATCTATATATTTGTGGATCCCTCATTCATCGAGACATTTTTGTGTCACCTGCGTAGCATGGTAGGCACTTAGGGATTACTTTTTTTTTTGTCCGGCGTCTGTCTGTCCGTCCGTCCGTCTGTCTTTCCATCACACTTTTTCGTCTGTCTGTCACACTTTTTCGTCACGTTTTCAAATAACTTTTTTTCTACTCAAAGGATTACATTGAAACTTCTGACAAATGTTTATATCAATGTGTGTGATTGGTTCACAAAAGGGGGATAATCCAAATATTTTTTATATCAGAGTTATTGCCCCTTTTCTGTCAAAAATTAAAATTTTCTGACAAGGCCCCGGCAGGTGACACACGTGCTCCGGGGAGCACTCCATTCTAGTTTTAATATAGTTTTGCTTTTATCTGTATGCACTGTGTGCATCTAAGATTAGTATTTGACTCGTTCCTATCACGCCACAGATACTTTTTCTTTCATTTGGATCATGTTTGATGTAAATTATTTACGCCACACAAATGTAAACAATTGCTTTATTTACTTTTTACCTGCTTTTGAGTACTCATCATTTTTAAATAGAATTGCCATTTTTGACAATTCTTTTGCTTTTTTTTAGCAAATACGCTACTTATCTGTAGCTCTGCTGAACCCTTTAGCACACATCATTTCAGTTAGGAACAGCAATTCATTTCGTATCTTTTTTCATCATGAATTGTTAGTCGAAATAAAATTTACATTATACATACCTAAGTGTAACTGTACATCTTTCACATCTAAAGATGTTGCTTTTCGGTGTTTCGCAATTTTACATGATGCAGTGACTATGCTCTCAATGAAATCATCAGCGATCTGCATTAAAACCTGACAAACAACAAATAAAGCAGATTTAAAATGATATAAGTATTGATATATTTACTGAATAATTTGGCTCACATGCATCTATAGGTTAATTCAGATGACCTAGACCCCAAATACACCCTTCTGAAGAGCACTTCTTTGAAATCATTAATGCGAACATGTGGTAAACTCTACTTTACCCTTTCCCACATACAAACAATCTGCTGCAGAAGACTTTGAACACATACCAGATATTTGTTTGAAAACTCTCTTTAAATGAAAGTACAATAAAAACAAGAGGCCCATGAGGGCCTATGCTCTACTGGTATGGTTCTTTGGTCATTTTCAATCCAGAGCATGTATGTATGGTGAAGATCGGATAGTAAATGGAGGCTCTTTTGTGTTCACAAGCTGTATTATAGCAATTTTTACAATTTCATGGGCCATAATCCAGTCTTGCATGGGCGGATCTAGCTGGTTTTCAAAAGGAACCAAGCTCTCATCAATATTTAACTACTATCTAAGTTTGGTGAAGATCAGATAGTAAATGGAGCCTCTATTGTGTTCACATGCTCAATTATAGCAATTTGGACAATTTCAAGGGCCATAATCCAGTCTTGCATGGGCGGATCTGGCTGGTTTAGGAAAGGAACCGAGCTCTCATGGATATCTTACTACTGTATAAGTTTGGTTGAGATACAATCAAAGGTGAAGACTATCGTGTTAAAAAGTTCTTTTATAGCAATTTTGACAATTTCAAGGGCCATAATCCAGTCATGCATGGGCGGATCTGGCTGGTTTTCAAAAGGAACCGAGCTCTCATGGATATCTAACTACTGTATAAGTTTGGTTGAGATACAATCAAACGTGAAGACTGTATCGTGTTAATAAGCTCTTTTATAGCAATTTTGACCATTTCAAGGGCCATAATCCAGTCTTGCATGGGCGGATCTGACTGGTTTTTGAAAGGAACCGAGCTCTCTAAATATCTAACTACTGTATAAGTTTGGTTGAGATACAATTAAAAGTAAAGACTGTATTGTGTTAACAAGCTCTTTTATAGCAATTTTGACCATTTCAAGGGCCATAATCCAGTCATGCATGGGCGGATCTGGCTGGTTTTCGAAAGGAACCGAGCTCTCATGGATATCTAACTACTGTATAAGTTTGGTTGAGATACAATCAAACGTGAAGACTGTATCGTGTTAACAAGCTCTTTTATAGCAATTTTGACCATTTCAAGGGCCATAATCCAGTCATGCATGGGCGGATCTGGCTGGTTTTCGAAAGGAACCGAGCTCTCATGAATATCTAACTACTGTATAAGTTTGGTTGAGATGCAATTAAAAGTGAAGACTGTATCGTGTTAACAAGCTCTTTTATAGCAATTTTGACCATTTCAAGGGCCATAATCCAGTCATGCATGGGCGGATCTGGCTGGTTTTCGAAAGGAACCGAGCTGTCATTGATATCTAACTACTGTATAAGTTTTGTTGAGATACAATCAAAAGACTGAATCGTGTTAACAAGAAATTGTTTACGGACGCACGCACGCACGGACGACGGACACATCGCCACGACATAAGCCCTTCTGGCCTTTGGCCAGTAGAGCTAAAAAATTGAATCAAGTTGAAAACATGAAGACAAAAGGAGAAATTGCTCGTTTTGTCGCCATGTTTTCAAAAAGTCTCCTTCTACAGAGGCGTCCGAAAGCGTCTATATGAGGGAAAGGATTAAATGAAAAGAGTTAATTTTCAAAGAATTAAAAATATTGTGGCAAAAGGAGAAATTACTTATTTATATATATATGGGTTAAATACAGTCATCTTCTTCATATGCGCCCAATTACGAGAAAACCAACATTGTTGACTATATCAGTATATGCGTAAAGTATCGACCCTGATCAGCCTAAGCATGTCGCGCAGGCTTACCCTGATAAACACTTTTTGCCTCTTGTGGATTTTCTGTTTCAGGGATCCTTACTCTATACCTCTATCTCCCCGAGACGGAATGTGTCGGCCCTGATAAGCCTGCGCTGACTGATTTAGGTCGATACAGAGTTTTCTCGTGGAACGGCTTATATATATATAATTGTATACTCATACAATAACTTTGTAACATGATATTGCCAATGACTGTTTTAATAAATGTTTCAATGTCCAGGTTTTGGAGTGAACAATGCAAGTGTAGAACCAGTTTCCTGATTAGTTTTGAATATCAGACAACCTCAACACACACACACACACCAAATCAACAACATCATGTAAAACATATTTTCTTATGTTATAATGTTTTACCTTCTGTCTCAAAATCATACACTATCTAAGTTATATAAGATAGTTTGCTAAAGTCTTCAGCAAAAAATTGTCCTTTGTGAAAGAGACTAGAAACATTAAATAAGATTGTTAATCAAATCCTTAAGATTCTAAAAGATGTCAACTTCAAGGATTAAATTTTATAATCTCAATGCCCCCATCAAATATTTTGGCATTAGCAGATTTCATAGTTAACAAGGTTTTCTAATGTGAATACCCTTGAGATGGATTATATAACATTTTGAAAGGTAAGGTTAATACTGACTGTATAGAAAATATTGTATGAAATCGATTAACTAGCTGTTTTAAAACAAAGTTCCTTTTTTTTCCGTTTATGGTTTTTTAAAGCCGTAAAGGGTTAATAAAATGTTTCTTACTTCTTCCACATCTTCATCCAGCTGTTCCATAGGATCCACCTCTTTTACAAGTTCCTGTAAGCGCCTCTTGTCTAGCACTTTAGAATCTACTGAGACAGAAGTAGGTATGGAAGAGGGCTGGGTTGGTGTGCCAGACTGACGCATCCCTAGGTTGGGCTGAGACATATTTAAAACCTGCTGCGGGCCCCCAGTCATTCCTGGACTATTTGTCATTGCCTTAAACATACAAAATGAGTATTATTAAAATATTCATAAGAGTGTTTGATTTTTCATTTAATTGGGGTTTTATGTGGTTATCAACAATTTATCAGTTATCCCTTTCCCTCATACGACAATTCTGCAGCAGACATCTTTGAACAAATTTTGTCAAAAAGTAGAAAAACTCTATAATTGAATGGATAACCTATGACTAAAATTGGAAAACATTGTGGCAAAAGGAGAAATGGCTTGTTTTGAGCAATTTCTTCTTTTGTCTCTATGTTTTCAAAAAGCTGTCTGCTGCTGAGGTGTCAGAAAGCATCTTTATGAGGGAAAGGGTTATAGAATGCCGAGTCTTTTTTCCATGATCCCTGGGTAAACAAATCAGTACTAGGCTAGGAAATATGTCCAAGGGCACTATAAGTATAATGTGACTGCCGCGGCGAGTGCCGCCACTAGGAATTGAACCTGGAATACCCTGTTCCAAATCTTACTTTAGGTGTTTTTAATGCCGTCTGCTTCAGTTTTTTTGGATGTGAGGATGGGCTAACATTATTTCAAAATATTTGTATCCAAATTTCAAAACCAATATTGAATTCACAGATGCATATTGACGTTGATTTTTTTTAATTTAATGGTTGTCAAATTATCACTCTTAACCCTTACCCACATACAACAATTCTGCAGCAGATGATATTGAACAAATCCACCCCAAAACACAGAAAATCTCTATAAATGTAGGTGTAATTGCTTGTTTTGAGCAATTTTCATTTTGTCACAATGTTTCCTAAAGTCATCTGCTGCAGATGCGTTAAAATGGGAAAGGGTTAACACCTTGAAGCCTCTGAATTGACATTATTATAAAAAGTAAAATATACATATATAGATCTGCAAAATATAAAAATGGATTTGCATTTGCAATTAATTTAAAACACTTGAATAACATTATAACTACTAACATACAACAAAAACCATTAGGTTCATCTAGATGAGAGACCTAGATTTCTAAAGGAAATTTTGTGTTCTAAAATCATTATTAGACTATGAAATCCTTTGTTGTGGATACTCAAAAGAATTGAAGAATAAATTGTCTCAATAAGACAACTATTTTTATTACCAACATCAATTCTATTCAATATATTTTATTGGCATAAAACAAATACATGTTGTCACCAAAGGCTTTGGAATGAATGAATGTATATTGTTTTACGGCGCATCGACAGCTAAGGTCATTTAGCGCGCATTTAAATTTAATTATTCATGATCCCTGGGTAAACAAACCAGTACTAGGCTAGAAAATGTGCCTTGCCCAAGGGCACTCCACCATGACCGTAGTGCCGCGACTGGGGATCGAACCCGGGACACCCGGTTTCGAAATCCCCGACGCTAACCACTCGACCACAGCGGATTCCCCAAAGGCTTTGGTTAGATACTAAGAGAAATATTGTGTGTGAAGACCAGTATATTCTTATCTAGTTGGACTAACCTGAAATAATTATCTTGGCTTGAATATGGAAAAAATACTTTAAATGGAAGAATCTATAGTAATTGAATAGAATAGTGACAAGAGAATAAATTGCACATTATGAGCATTTTCACCTTTTGTAACTTGTCACATTTTTTTTTAAAAAGACGTTTGCTGCAGAGGCATCAGAGAGCTATACATCATGTATACTGTGGAAAAGGGATTAACAAATATTTACATACATTTATTGGTAATTGCTGTGACAGCACACCTGGAACTGGTGATGAGACACTCACACCTACAAAACTGTTTGGTGTTGAAGTCATCTTGACTGTATTTACACACTATCTTTTATTCCGGCTTGGATCACATATTGACTGTTAAAAATAAAACATATTATATTCTTCAATTTCCACCAAAGAATACAGGAAATACATGAGTAAAACATAGTAGTTTAGGGTCACAGGAAACCAAGAAAGGAGAACAGAGCTTGACATTTGGGCTATTGTAGATTGAATCTGATAAGTGAACAGCGTTATAGTTTATATAGTCTTAGAGACCAATAATATGATATGTACATATATTAAAGCGTTAGCTTCTATAGGTCCTTTTGGGAGTTGATTTTCCATAAATGTATTTTGTTATCTGAACGTACATTATTCAGAAATGCCAACTCGTACCTTTCTGCATGGACAGCCTTTATCTATACCCAGGTTTCTGTACTTAAATGAGATCATGTATCTTGACTGTTTGCATTTCATTACCCTCTATATTACATCAAAATATTGAGACTATATCTTGGCAGTCTTCTTACACCCACAACTTTTTATTTTGTCCAATTTAACAGACTAAATATTCAAACAGTGTGTGAAAATGAATTTACCATTACAGAACAGTTGCTTCTGTATAATAGAAGGACAAAGCTTCATAAATATCACTTGCTTGGGATTACCTGCACGAGGTTATTTAGTGAAAGCACCGGTCAAATACATTATATGGTATTTGAGTCCGTGTTCGGATCTCTTTCATAATGAAAGCAGGTGGATGTGATACGTAAATATTACTGAAACTATTTGCTTCATTCACTTTACCTTTTAAAGTTCTAATCGAGCGAAAATCAATGGTTTTACAGACTTGCAAGTTTCCTATTTTCTTGCTATCGAAAAGTGTAGCTTTAATGTTACGACAATCAATTATTGTTTTTCAATCTATTTAATGATTAAATATCGATTATTCCGTGTTTTATAACACATTATATATAACGTTCTGAAACATGAATAATAAAGCACTATAGATGGTCTACTTCTTTATCGAATTCATTAGGACATTATGTCGTAAAATGATGATCGCAGTGCATAATATTCGAATGTCTGTGAGACTCACACAGATCAAAAACTAAAAAATACCTTGTAAAAATATAAACAAAATATGTCGAAGACTGCTCCTGATCCCGTGTTTAGTTTGAGGGGATCAAGTGCTTCAGTTACTAGTATAAAGGTTCTCATCTTTTCCACTCTGACTGTCTTTTTGTTGATCTATGTATCATATGTATGCCTTTCTCACTTTCTGTTTTTTTAAAATTCAGAAATGTATGTGTATATATAGGTTCCCCTACTTCTCTCTGTCGGTCAATTTGGAGACACTTGGGGGATTTCATTCCGATGAAAGAAATGTGCGGTCATGGAGTTCACAACGACATCCAAGAAACATTCATATAACTACTTCATGAAAGGTCAACATCTCGATATGTCTGCACATGTCGGCCATGCCTAGAAGGGGATAATGTGTGCTACATGTATGTAAGAAATACGAAGGGGCTATGCAGGTTTTAATGAAGGGAATAATTTACGTCTACCGGTTCAACTTCATGCATACCTAATAGAACTGAGTGACAATGTGAATTCAACTGACGCATTCAAAATATATCTCCAAGAAAGCATCTAGCCTACTAGGATATTGTATCCCCTCTCAAATATAATGTTAAACATATCAGTCAAATGGCCTGAAATAATTTCCATTGCTTGTATCAATTATTCATTAAGCAAATTATTGCTTGGGCTAATAGTTTTAAGTTTGAATATTCAAAGAATAATGAGATCTTTACTTCTCGCGTCGGCGTCCGGTTAAAATTTTAGGGCAAGTTGTCATTTTCATTCATAAGTACATGTGCTAGGGCTTTAATATTTGGAATATTGTTACATCTTATACCTTTCTTAACGTTGAATGCTGATGATGCTGAGTGTGACCTTCCTTTTGGGCCTAAAAACATGATTTTGGGTGGTTAAAGTTTTAGGGCAAGTTGGCTTTTTTTTTCATTTTTTTTTTTCAATAAGTACTTTTGCTAGGGCTTTCATATTTGGAATTTAATTAGATCTAATACCTTTTTTCATATTGTATGCTGAAGATCCTGAGTGTCACCTTCTTTTGGGGGTAATAAACATGATTTTGGGTGGTTAAAGTTTTAGTGCAAGTTGGCATTTTCATTTATTTATTTACTTTTTCTCAATATTAAAGTACTTAATTTGTGTTAGGGCTTTCATATTTGGAATATAGTTACATCTAATACCGTTCTTAAAATTGAAAGCTAAATATGCTGAGTTTCCTTCTTTTTGGGTTTAAAAACATAATTTGGGTGGTTAAAGTTTTAGGGAAAGTTAGCATTTTCATTTAATATTTAAATCTTTCTTAATAAGTACTTTTGTTAGGGTTTTCTTATTTGGAATATAATTACATATGTAACGCAAACGTTCGGTATACGTTGCATTTGATATGCAAATTTACATCACCGTTTCGAAGTGATGGAGTTTAGGGATACATATATAAGACAAGTGGACCCCTTCAGGGAAGAGTATACTTTTCGCTGAAGGGATCTTCTGCGTCTTTAGCTCGGCACGTTACATTGGTGGCAGCGGTAGGATGAGACAACTGCCAAACCGGAGTTGCCTTACCCATGGATTTCCCAGAGTGGGAAGTAGTGTAACGAAAACGTTCGGTATACGTTGCATTTGATATGCAAATTTACATCACCGTTTCGAAGTGATGGAGTTTAGGGCTACATATATAAGACAAGTGGACCCCTTCAGGGTTGAGTATACTTTTCGCTGAAGGGATCTTCTGTGTCTTTAGCCCGGCACGTTACACATATAATACCTTTCTTCACATCTTATGTTGAAGATGCTGAGTGTGACCTTTTTTCGGGGTTAAAAAACATGATTTCTGGTTGATTTTGAGATAAATTCATACCTTTTGGTTACATTCATTTCTAATTGTGATCATTCATTTGTCAAATTATGAAATATAGTTTTTTCAACATATCAAACAGGTAAATGTTAAAGTTTTGTTTTTAGCTTGACAATTCGAAGAATAATGAGGGCTTTTTACTACTCGCCCCGGTGTCGGCTGTCATTTTCATTTATAACACCAATACCCTTCATTTAAAACTTCATACAAGTTTCACAGATTTGTTTGGGACCATCACACAATTAGGTTAGATAACTCAACTTATCTATTCATTTGCTTTTACATATAGAGTATATATGATTAAATAGTACTTAAGTGCAATATAAAGAAGTAATGCTTTATGTGAATAAGCGGCATATATAGTCGAGTACGCTGTCCTTCGACAGCTCTTGTTATTTAAATTCTTTATAGCCGACTCCACTTCTGACTATGTAATTGTTTTATTGAGTTTTTGAAAAGTGTTTTTGCTTGCTTCAAAAACGTTTTTTTCAACTAGAACAAGAACATCCCAAAGTACCAACACAGAGTGAATGCCGATAGTCATCTTTTTATTCAAGACAATCAATGCCCCTATGGTATCCATCTCTACAACCAAACGACAGCACTGATAATTGGCTCAGACTCAGTCACACATTGAAGTTCATCCCATTCCAGTGCCGCAACAATATCTACAAGCATTCCTTCTTCCCCAGAACAGTCGTTCATTGGAACGACCTAACAGAATCTCTCTCTCTCTATAAATTATGCTTCATATCTTTTATGATCAATATTGTTTTTCAGTTTCAGAATGAAGATATATTATATTCCGGTCATGCTGATGGTATTATTCATGCCTGGTCGATGAAGACAAAACGGATCTCATGTTCTTTGCCTGCCCATCCAGGACACACTGTATTGTGGATTGAGTTCATCGATAAAAATCATTTGATAACACAGGGTAGAAATGGAGAGATCAAATTTTGGACTCTTTCTCCAGATTGTGAATGGGTTCAAACAAGTAAGTATTGTTTAAATGATAGGGTAAAAAGCTGATGCCTCTGTAGCCAATGCGATTAAAGACATTGAGACAAAATTAATAATTCCTCCTTTTCCAAAATGTTTTGTAGCCTTCTGACAAATTCATCCTTTAACCCTTTCCCTCGTATATACGCTTTCTGACGCCTCTGCAGCAGAAGGCTTTTTGAAAACTTAGTGACAAAAGAAGAAATTGCTCAAAACGAGCAATTTCTCCTTTTGCCACAATGTTTTCCACTTTTAGTCATAGGTTATCATTTCAATATTATAGAGATTTTCTATTTTTTGACAAAATATGTTCAAAGTCATCTGGTGCAGAATTTTCGTATGAGGGAAAGGGTTCACCCTCTCTCACATGCAGACCATCTTCATACAAGGACCGTTATTAACAATGCGGCAAATGGAGAATTTGCTCATATTTCATATTGTTTTCAACTTTATTCAATAATTATACTTTCATTTATAGAGATTTGTTCTTATTTTCGACCCAGATATTTTCAAAGTCCTTTGCTGCAGATTTATGCATACATGCAGGAAAGTGTTAAGTAATTGATACAAACATTTCCTGTCTTTCTGACACCTGCAGCAAAACTTTTATAAAAAACATTGTAGCAAAAGACAAAATTGCTCATGACGACTCTTGTCAATAACCAACGTTTCTTACATATAGAGAGAATTCACTTTTTTGCCAATATATTTTCAAAGTTTGCGGTGTAAAGCAAAAGGTTAACCCTTTCCCTCATACAACAATTTTGCAGCAGATGACTTTTAACATTTTTTTACAAAAAATAGAAAATCTCTATAATTGAATGGATAACCTATGACTAAAAGTGGAGAACAATGTGGCAAAAGGAGAAATTGCTCGTTTTAAGCAATTTCTTCTTTTATCACTTTGTTTTCAAACAGCCACCTGCTGCAGAAAGTGTCTATATGAGGGAAAGCGTTAAGCAATCGATACAAACATTTCCTGTCCTTTCTGAAAATATGCTTGAGTGCCAAGATATTTATATTTTTCTGTATTTTGACCAATCAACATTGGCTTGAAGGAATCTGATAGAGCCATCCAATGATCATGTCTACAAAATTATTTGAAAATCTGCCTATCTGTTTTGGAGGAGAAGAATTTTAAAGTTTTGTTCTTTTGGTATCCAAAACATTTGAAGGAATTGAGAGGATTTCTACCTGTGAAGTTTCGTCCCAATCGACCCAGAAGTTACAGTTGAGAAGTCGTTTGAAGCAAAAAGTTAATGGATGCTCACACATACACACACACACTAAACGGATAAATTTTTAAGACATAAACTCAACTGGCATTTATACCAGGTGAACAAAAAAACTATAATGGACAGTAATCGGTATATAAAATATGTCAGAGAATAGGAAAATTATAAGCAAGTCAACTTTTACCAATGATTTGAAAACTTATTGTCAATATAGGTCTGTAAATAAAGAAGCAGAGGACTAGATGAGGAGGTAAACAGGTCTTTCTTCCATGATATCTCTGTGAGCACTCATTAAAACCTATGTTGTGGGTACTCAAAGGAATCGTCTCAGTGAGACGATTCTTTTGAGTACCCACAACATAGGTTTTGGAGTTCAAATAAGGATTTAAGGACATGAAAAATTCTCCTTATCTAGAGCTCTGAAGAAGTATTATTCTTTCCATGGTTCCCATTCATGATTTACCCACAATACATTTTTCTATTTCAGAAGAAGTATTATCAGCTAGTTTTGGTTTCTGTAAAGGATGCTTATTGGACAAATCCACCATAGCTGCCCCTGGAAATGATCAGTCAGTAGTTAAAGTTCACGACCTTGTCTCTGGAAAGGTCACAGCCAGTCTGGAGGCAGATGTAACTGACAGAAAACATGGTATCTAAATGAGCTCTACAATTTATCAGTATAAAATTGGTTCTTGACAATGACAACTTATTTTTTAAAGAAAAGAGCAAAATTGGCTTATTATAATCAAATTCAATGTAACCCATATTTTCTACTCTGTTTGAAAAAAATCCTACATTCCCTTTATTTTCATTGGCTCTTCAACTTTGAAGAGAATAAAAAATTATAAAAGGCAATTAGATAGTGGATTAATATAAATATAACATGTGCTGTGGAAAACCTGGTAACATTCCAACTTCAGTAAAAACCCACTTTTCCTATACAGCTCTTATTCATTCGCCTTTTCTTAGTTAGAAAAAAGATCATGTACATTTTAAATCTCATACAACAATTCTTCATCAGACGACTTTGAATATATTTTGTCAAAAAATAGAAAATCTCTATAATTGAATGGAAAACCTATGCCTAAAAGTGGTAAACATTGTGGCAAAAGGAGAAATTGCTTGTTTTTAGCAATTTCTTCTTTCGTCACTATGTTTTCAGATAGCTGTCTGCTGCAGAGGCGTCAGAAAGCCTTAATACAAAAAAAAAACCATAAATGGTTTTTTTCGCTTAATGGTAACCGGTGTGAGATTCTTTTTTTTTTTTTTTTCAATAACCCATGAAGCTTTCTGAAATGAAACTGGAAAAATCCATGGGGACCGCCATTTTGGATATGTATAAAAAGCAGACGTAAAACACAGATTGAAAATTATTGTCGGCTTTTTAATTTTGTTTTAAAAATCGGTATTTTGGGTATGTATAAAATGAGCAGAAAAACACGGATTGAAAATTATTGTCGTCTTTTTAATCATTTTTTTTTTAAATGATCATTTAAGTGCTGTGTTATGTGGGAATTAACATTTGTACGAAAAGTTAAAAATAAATGGAAATCTGTAAGAAATATGTTTCCCCGTTACACTTCATCTTGGCGTAACGTCGATGGAGCGACGTCGTTTCCCGCAAAAAAGTGGACTCAACATGAAAGACCCCAAATTCCTATACATGAGCTATTGACTCACTCATTAAAAGTATAATTATTTATCAAACATTGTGGCAAAAGGATAACTTCTCATAAGAAGCAATTGTTCTTGTGGCGACAATCTTATCCTAAATTGTCTGTTGCATAGGCCTCAGAAACCGTCTCTAATAGGGAAAGGGTTTAGCAGAAATGTGACCCCTTACATAATTTGTTCCAGTCATATGACTGGTTGAAAAAGGCAGTCGCCAGGAGGCATCAGAAAAGGGCTGATCTATTTGCTTCTTTGCCATAATGCAAGTGATCGATTAAGGATCATCTTGGCCCTCATGTTTTAACCTCGTTCATTATAAATATATTCCTTGATTTTCTGAAAGTCTTTACTTTATTATTTTCTGTTCAAATAATAGACAACAGCAATACGAATTCCAAATATGTTTTGATAATGCAAGAAACATGACATTAACATTATTATTGTCTAGTCAATTACTTATAAATCCTTTTTTATGGCCAAAGTATGCTCTTTAGTTTTTGTTTATAATTATCTTGCGGGTTTTTTCGTAAATAGGTAGCACCTATAGATATATTATGAGGGAAAGGGTTAAAACTATTTCTATGGAATTTTCAGGCATGTGCATGAACATACACTCAGCAGGTCAGGTTTCAGATGGTACAAACATTTTGATTGGCTATGAGAATGGTACTATAGTATTGTGGGACACAAGGATAAACAAAATGGTGGACTGTTTGAAAGCTCATGAAGAAAGTATAATGTGTATGACCTATTCCAAAACATTAGGCAGAGGATACTCTGGGTCAGCCAATGAATTATTTAAATCATGGACGTGTGATGACAATGGATTAAAGGTCAAGGACACTGCTACTGTTGCTAACTCTGGGTTCAGCGATGTGATTGTTCGGGATGATAACAAGATTGTCGTAACAGCTGGATGGGACACAAAAGTACGAGTTTTTGGTGCAAAACATCTCCGGCCCTTAGCTGTGTTGAATTATCACAAAGAAAGTGTTAACTGTTTGACATTTTCTCCTAGTAAATTACTGGCATGTGGATCAAAAGACAGTCAAATAAGTTTATGGGATATTTTCAAATGAGATTTTTGTAAAAGGTTTTGTTTTCCAATTTAACTGTTTAAATGATATGTGAAGACTCTTAATTTAACCCTTTTCCACATATAGACGCTTTCTGACGCATCCGCAGCAGATTTCTTTTGAAAGCTTTGTGGCAAAAGGTTTATTGATTGATTGATTGGGGTTTAACGCCGTTTTTAACAATTTCTCAGTTATATCACGGCAGCCAGTTCTCCTACTCATGCATTTCCTGGTTTTCTCACACCAGTACTCCACACAACAATCTTCCCAAGCAACTGGCTGCTTTTCCACATAGACTTAGCCCATTGGTGGAAGACGAATGACGCATGTCGCATTGACTTTTGTCAATCGTCGGAAAGAAAGTTGGCCGAGCCGGGATTCAAACTCACAACCCCTGGATTGACAGCCCGCGCCGCTACCGACTGAGCTACCGGGGCTCGGCTTGTGGCAAAAGGAGAAATTGCTCATTTGGCACAATGTTTTCAACTCTATTTAAAAATCATACTATCATTTAACCCTTTCCCTCATATAGACGCTTTTCTGACGCCTCTGCAGCAGACAGCTTTTTGAAAACATAGTGACAAAAGAAGAAATTGCACAAAACGTGCAATTTCTCCTTTTGCCACAATGTTTTCCACTTTTTGTCATAGGTTATCCATTCAATTATGGAGATTTTCTATGTTTTGACAAAATATGTTCAAAGTCGTCTGCTGCAGAATTGTCGTATGAGGGAAAGGGTTAAAAGAGAATTTCTATATTTTGGATAATTGCAAAGTGTATGTGGGAAAGGGTTAAAATAACTATCAGGTAAATGGAAAAGTTCTGAGGGAAACAAAACATCTTCACGCAATCTGGATGAAATTGTTCTCCTTTTTGCAACTGTGATTTGAAAATTTCCCTTCTGCAGATGCTTCAAAGTTTTCTTTATGAGGTAAAGGTAAACCCTTTCCCACTGCAGCAGATGACTTTTAAAAACAAAATGAGATATTGCTCATTATGAGCTATTTCTTCTTTTGCCACAGTCCTCTGCTGCTGATTTGCTGTAGGTGGGAAATAGTTAAATACATTTAGTCAGAGATGTAAGCTTTAAGCTGCTAGAAAATTTGAATTTGAGTTATTTTAAATTTGTCTTACCTTGTGAATCAAAACAACACTTTAACCCATTGTGGCAAAAGGAGAAATTGCTCTTTTTGAGCAATTTCTTCTTTTGTCACTATGTTTTCAAAAAGCCATCTGCTGCAGAGGCGTCAGAAAGTGTCTATATGAGGGAAAGGGTTAAAGGTGCTGAACTCCAGAAAATAGATATTAAAGGCAAAGTTTTAAAACTGTTAAAAAATTGTCTTGAAATATTAGAAAATAATAATTCTGGGATAAAATTAGAGTAATAATCTCACTCTCAAGTACCATAAACATAGAAATATTGATCGTTTAAGCTTCATTTTAACTGTGTAGACATACCCAATAAGCCAAATTTTGTATATTTTCATGACTTTCAATTGACAGTTTTTCAACATTTACTGCCAAAATAGTTTTGAACTATTACTTACTTTGTTGTCACTATTAGCAATATTTGTAGAAGTTTCAACATTTCAAAATGTTGATCTCCATCTGTAGTTCAGTACCTTTAACAATTTATCTGTCATGATGCTACTACATGTTGGCACCCTACTTATGGCAGTGTCAAGACCAGTGGGGTTAGCAAAATAAGATTTTGTTTTGAGTTAGCAAGTTAACCTGGCAAGCTAGGCTGTTCTGCAATATGTCTTGCTTTGATCTGTCCCCTTTAACCCTTTCCCACATGTAGTTTCCTCTGTAGCAGACAAATTATGAAAACATTGTGGCAAATTGAGAAATTGCTCATAATGAGAAATTTCTCTTTCTGCCACAATGATTTCATATCATTTCAATAATTTACATTTCCCTTATAGCGTCTTCCCATAGTCTTGCCTAGATGTTTTCAAAGTTATCTGCACCAGATTTCTGTTATGTGGGAAATGGTTTAAAACAGTGACAATGAAAATGGTTTAGTCTAGAGCACTGGAAGAATGATATAGCTGTGGAGTTGAAACATTGTTAGAAAAGAATAAATACTCAAAAGTAGAATGTTTTAAGAGTTGCCAGCCTCATTGAAGTCAGAAATCTTGTTCAAATGCGTACAGTGAAGATTTAATAATGAATGATCAATGACCCCTAATTGTTATCTAACTCTTGTTTTTAACTGTTATTAAAATGCCAAAGTTTTTTTCTGTTAAAACGTTCTATTTTGAAGATTATATAACCCTTTCCCTCATATAGACGCTTTCTGATGCCTCTGCAGCAGACAGCTTTTTGAAAACATAGTGACAAAAGAAGAAATTGCACAAAACATGCAATTTCTCCTTTTGCCACAATGTTTTCCACTTTTAGTTAAAGGTTATCCATTCAATTATAGAGATTTTCCTTTTTTTGACAAAATATGTTCAAAGTAGCTGCTGCAGAGTTATCTTATGAGGAAAAGGGTTAATAATGATTTATCAATGACCCCTAATTGTTATCTAACTCTGTTTGAAACTGTTATTAAAATGCCAAAGTTTTTTTCTGTTAAAACTTTCTATTTTGAAGATTATATATTAACCCTTTCCCTCATATAGACGCTTTCTGACGCCTCTGCAGTAGACAGCTTTTTGAAAACATAGTGACAAAAGAAGAAATTGCTCTATTTCTCCTTTTGCCACAATGTTTTCAAATTTTAGTCATAGGTTATCCATTCAATTATAGACATTTTCTATTATTTGACAAATTATTGTCAAAGTCGTCTGCTTCAGAATTGTCGTATGAGGGAAAGCGTTAACAGCATGAATTAAAGCTTACCCTGATTCAGATCACTTGCCACTGTTCACTTCTGAGATATAAAAAATTACGAAGCATTGATTGAATGAGACCAAGCAGTTTATTTTAACCCTTTCTCACATACAACAAAATGTGATAAATCTACCATTAATGATATTTGAATAAATTGAAACATTCTGGCAAAAGGAGAAATTACTCTTCTTGTTTTGTCACAACGTTTTAATCATCCGCTGCAGAGGGAAAGGGTTAACCCTTTCCCTCATATGACAATTCTGCAGCAGATGACTTTGAACATATTTTGTCAAAAAATAGAATATCTCTATAATTGAATGGATAACCTATGACTAAAAGTGGTAAACATTGTGTCAAAAGGAGAAATTGCTTGTTTTGAGCAATTTCTTCTTTTGTCACTATGTTTTCAAAAAGCCGTCTGCTGCAGAGGCATCAGAAAGTGTCTATATGAGGGAAAGAGTTAATAGGTACAACCTTTCCCTGATACAAACAAACAATTATTTTAACCCTTTCCCTCATATAGACGTTTTCTGACGCCTCTGCAGCAGACGGCTTTTTGAAAACATAGTGACAAAAGAAGAAATTGCACAAAACGTGCAATTTCTCCTTTTGCCACAATGTTTTCCACTTTTTGTCATAGGTTATCCATTCAATTATGGAGACTGTCTATGTTTTGACAAAATACGTTCAAAGTCGTCTGCTGCAGAGTTGTCGTATGAGGGAAAGGGTTAAGCAACCTAATCTCTGATTTCAACTTTCATATCAAAATTAAACTTGATATACCCCGAAAGGATCTTTGGGTGGCATAAGTAATTGAAATGATTGAAATATCTATCCATTAGTCTTTTAGGACAAAACTTGACTATTGCTTTACCACATACTGGTGCTTTCTGACGTCTCTGCAGGAGACAATTTTTTAAAATAAGCGTGTCAGAAGGAAAACTTGCTCATAATGAGCAATAATCGTTCTTAACCCTTTACCTCATATAGACACATTCTGATGCCCCTGCAGCAGACAACTTTTTGAAAACATTGTGGCAAATGGAGAATTTTCTCCAAACGAGCAATTTTTCCATTTGTCAGAATGTTTTCAACTCTATTTAATAATTCTCTAATTTATAGAGATTTTTCACATTTTTGCCTGGATGTTTTCAAAGTCGTCTGCTGCAGATTTGTTGTACGTGAGAAAAGGTTTCCATATTTTAGACTACATGTATGCTTTCAATGTCCTCTGCTGCAATTTCTTTTTGTATGAGGGAAAGGGTTATGCACTTTGTCTTCTCCGGCCATTTTCTCTTTTATTTATCCCTTAAAGCAATCATCTTTCATCTTGGTAAACAGAAAGCTTATGACCTACAGATATTTATTTTATGCTAAATGATGAGATACTGTGTTCTATCAGTGAAATAAAATCCATATTACCCACACTGTGAGTGATATAGGTATGTTGGAACTACTTTTTTTACTTATAAAGGAATTTTATCTTTATTTTCACAAAAAATGATATATAGGATCAGATAACTAAAATGAATATTGATATGTAAAATATATTTAACGTTTACAATATTTCTAGATGAAATTTACGGGTTTTGGAGCCAAAGGCACTAACGTTATGACATCAAATCGTTGACGTGACGTCATTTTCCTAGTATTTGGTCATGTTATATTACACACATTGTATATAAAGAAATACGTAATGAGTATATTAGATTGGATAGAAGCATCGTCATGTGATAAAAACATATCTTGACAAATGCATAAATCCGTATTCCGTAAATTTAACAAATCAGACTTATTGTCATTATCTTACATTGTGTAGTAAACAAATACATTCACACAGATTCGTCCGCGTGTGAACAGGTACTAAATAGTTCCATTCTTTTGTCATCAATTAGCATAATTAACTACGCGCTCGTGAAAATATTAAAATTGTATCGCTTTGAAATGAGATATATTCCATATCCACTCAAAACAAACAAATATCCTCTATGTATTGCATAAGAACAGTTACTCTAGTATAACTGACCTGCTGATGTGCTGTGCATGATGACTTAAAATCTAAACATGACTGTTGGTTTAGAATATCAACTTCACACTAAGTCTTGGTATACAGATCGCATGTCAAAAATGCAGAGCTCAATAGCTCCATGGCAACCAAAAGAAGAAAACTTTAAAATGCTTCTCCTCACAAACTGTTGGACAGATTTTCAAATCACGTTATAGGAATGTTCCTTGAGCTCATCAAGGCATGTTGAATGGTCGAACATCATAGCCATCATAGGGGGTTCAAATTTTCTGCCATATATGGCTATATTGGAAGCTTTATAAAAATCTTCTTCAACGAAAGTATCTTGTTAAGATATACCACTTTGTCCTATTCAAAAGTCCAGCTACATTCTCAATTAATTTCAAAGTTATCAACTTGATATACAGATAGCGTGATAGCTGCAGATGTGCATTGCACAAAAAACATAACTCAAGCATTCCTATTCCTTGGACATTTGATCTTGTCTGGTCTTTATTTCTCTAAATATGCAAGATAACATCTTTTGATATGGTCGACATAAAACATATCGGACCCATAAAAACAGTAACTTTGCCAAAGATAGAGGAGTCCTACATCCGGGTTTCTTATCACTTATGTCACAGTTGACTGATCACCACTTTAAGTTCACCCACATAAAACAAATCTGCACCAGACGACTTTGAAAATATACCTGATTTTTGTTGGAAACTTCCTTTAAATGAAAGAACAATAATGGAGTAGAGTTTAAAATATGGTGATAAAAGGAGAAATTGCTTGTTTTGAATAATTCCTGTTTTTGTCACCATGTTTTCAAAAAGCTGTCAGCTGTAGAGGTGTCAGAAAGCGTCTTTATGAAGGAAAGGTTAAAATCCCATACTTCTCAATCTGTGTTAAATTATTCATTTCTTTTTGTTTGGACAAAGCTGGTCAGTGTTTGTAAGCAGCCACTTATCCTACTGGAGGCACATGTACCAGTAGCGTTGCCTGTTACACTTATCCTACTGGGAACACAGGTACCATTATCATAGCCTGTTACACTTATCCTACTGGAGGCAGAGGTACCATTATCATAGCCTGTTACACTTATCCTACTGGAGGCGGAAGGTACCATTATCATAGCCTGTTACACTTATCCTACTGGAGGCGGAGGTACCATTATCATAGCCTGTTACACTTATCCTACTGGAGGCGGAGGTACCATTATCATAGCCTGTTACACTTATCCTACTGGAGGTGGAGGTACCATTATCATAGCCTGTTACACTTATCCTACTGGAGGCGGAGGTACCATTATCATAGCCTGTTACACTTATCCTAGGAACATCAGGTACCTGTATCATAGACTGTTACATATATCCTACTGGGGGCACAGGTACCAGTATCATAGCATGTTACACTTATCATACTGGGGACACCGGTATCAGTATCATAGCCTGTTACATCTATCCTACTGGAGGCACAGGTACCAGTATCGTAGCCTGTAACAGTTATCCTACTGGAGGCACCGCTACCAGTATCGTAGCCTGAAGCACTTATCCCACTGGAAGCACCGATACCAGTATCGTAGCATGTTACATTTATCCGACTGGATACACAGGTACCAGTATCGTAGCCTGTTACATTTATCCGACTGGATACACAGGAACAGTATCGTAGCATGTTACACTTATTCTATTGGCGATACAGGTACCAGTATCGGAGCCTATTACACTTATCCTACTGGAGGCACGGGTACCAGTATCGTAGCCTGTAACAGTTATCCTACTGGAGGCACCGGTACCAGTATCATAGCCTGAAGCACATATCCTACTGGAAGCACCGATACCAGTATCGTAGCATGTTACATTTATCCGACTGGATACACAGGTACCAGTATCGTAGCCTGTTACATTTATCCGACTGGATACACAGGAACAGTATCGTAGCATGTTACACTCATTCTATTGGCGATACAGGTACCAGTATCGGAGCCTATTACACTTATCCTACTGGAGGCACGGGTACCAGTATCGTAGCCTGTAACAGTTATCCTACTGGAGGCACCGGTACCAGTATCGTAGCCTGAAGCACATATCCTACTGGTATCGTAGCATGTTACATTTATCCGACTGGATACACAGGTACCAGTATCGTAGCCTGTTACATTTATCCGACTGGATACACAGGAACAGTATCGTAGCATGTTACACTTATTCTATTGGCGATACAGGTACCAGTATCGGAGCCTATTACACTTATCCTACTGGAGGCACGGGTACCAGTATCGTAGCCTGTAACAGTTATCCTACTGGAGACACCGGTACCAGTATCATAGCCTGAAGCACATATCCTACTGGAAGCACCGATACCAGTATCGTAGCATGTTACATTTATCCGACTGGATACACAGGTACCAGTATCGTAGCCTGTTACATTTATCCGACTGGATACACAGGAACAGTATCGTAGCATGTTACACTTATTCTATTGGCGATACAGGTACCAGTATCGGAGCCTATTACACTTATCCTACTGGAGGCACGGGTACCAGTATCGTAGCCTGTTATTCTTATCCTACTGGATGCACAGGTACACATAGCATAGCCTGTTACACTTATCCTACTGGAGGAACTGTATCGTAGCCTGTTACACTTATCCTACTAGAGGCACATGTACAAGTATGGGATCTTCTGCGTCTTTAGCCCTGCACGTTACATTGGTGGCAGCGGTGGGATGAAGACAACTGCCATACCGGAGTTGCCTTACCCATGGGTTTCCCAGGCCAAGACTCGGGACGGTCTTCTCGGAGTGGGAAGTAGTGTAACGAAAACGTTCGGTATACGTTGCATTTGATATGCAAATGTACATCACCGTTTCGAAGTGATGGAGTTTAGGGTTAGATATATAAGACAAGTGGACCCCTTCAGGGTTGAGTATACTTTTCGCTGAAGGGATCTTCTGCGTCTTTAGCCCTGCACGTTACACACTTATCCTACTGGAGGCACAGGTACAGTATCGTAGCCTATAGCACTTATCCTACTGGAGGCACAGGTACAGTATCGTAGCCTATAGCACTTATCCTACTGGAGGCACAGGTACCAGTATCGTAGCCTGTTACACATATCCTACTGGAGGCACAGGTACCAGTATCGTAGCCTGTTACATATATCCTACTGGAGGCACATGTACCAGTATCGTAGCCTGTTACATATATCCTACTTGAGGCACAGGTACCAGTATCGTAGCCTGTTACACATATCCTACTGGAGGCACATGTACCAGTATCGTAGCCTGTTACACATATCCTACTGGAGGCACAGGTACCAGTATCGTAGCCTGTTACATATATCCTACTGGAGGCACATGTACCTGTATCGTAGCCTGTTACACATATCCTACTGGAGGCACAGGTACCAGTATCGTAGCCTGTTACACATATCCTACTGGAGGCACATGTACCAGTATCGTAGCCTGTTACACATATCCTACTGGAGGCACATGTACCAGAATCGTAGCCTGTTACACATATCCTCCTGGAGGCACAGGTACCAGAATCGTAGCCTGTTACACTTATCCTACTGGAGGCACAGGTACCAGAATCGTAGCCTGTTACACATATCCTCCTGGAGGCACATGTACCAGTATCGTAGCCTGTTACACATATCCTACTGGAGGCACATGTACCAGTATCGTAGCCTGTTACATATATCATACTGGAGGCACATGTACCAGTATCGTAGCCTGTTACACATATCCTACTGGAGGCACATGTACCAGTATCGTAGCCTGTTACATATATCCTACTGGAGGCACATGTACCAGTATCGTAGCCTGTTACACATATCCTACTGGAGGCACATGTACCAGTATCGTAGCCTGTTACATATATCCTACTGGAGGCACAGGTACCAGTATCGTAGCCTGTTACACATATCCTACTGGAGGCACATGTACCAGTATCGTAGCTTGTTACACATATCCTACTGGAGGCACAGGTACCAGTATCGTAGCCTGTAACATATATCCTACTGGAGGCATACCAATATCGTAGCCTGTTACACATATCCTACTGGAGGCACATGTACCAGTATCGTAGCCTGTTACACATATCCTACTGGAGGCACATGTACCAGTATCGTAGCCTGTTACACATATCCTACTGGAGGCACATGTACCAGTATCGTAGCCTGTTACATATATCCTACTGGAGGCACAGGTACCAGTATCGTAGCCTGTTACACATATCCTACTGGAGGCACAGGTACCAGTATCGTAGCCTGTTACACATATCCTACTGGTGGCACATGTACCAGTATCGTAGCCTGTTACACATATCCTACTGGAGGCACATGTACCAGTATCGTAGCCTGTTACACATATCCTACTGGAGGCACAGGTACCAGTATCGTAGCCTGTTACATATATCCTACTGGAGGCACATGTACCAGTATCGTAGCATGTTACATATATCCTACTGGAGGCACAGGTACCAGTATCGTAGCCTGTTACACATATCCTACTGGAGGCACAGGTACCAGTATCGTAGCCTGTTACATATATCCTACTGGAGGCACAGGTACCAGTATCGTAGCCTGTTACATATATCCTACTGGAGGCACATGTACCAGTATCGTAGCCTGTTACATTTATCCTACTGGAGGCACAGGTACCAGTATCGTAGCCTGTTACACATATCCTACTGGAGGCACATGTACCAGTATCGTAGCCTGTTACACATATCCTACTGGAGGCACAGGTACCAGTAGCCTGTAACATATATCCTACTGGAGGCACAGGTACCAGTATCGTAGCCTGTAACATATATCCTACTGGAGGCACAGGTACCAGTATCGTAGCCTGTTACATATATCCTACTGGAGGCACATGTACCAGTATCGTAGCCTATTACACATATCCTACTGGAGGCACAGGTACCAGTAGCCTGTAACATATATCCTACTGGAGGCACATGTACCAGTATCGTAGCCTGTTACATATATCCTACTGGAGGCACAGGTACCAGTATCGTAGCCTGTTACATATATCCTACTGGAGGCACAGGTACCAGTAGCCTGTAACATATATCCTACTGGAGGCACAGGTACCAGTATCGTAGCCTGTTACATATATCCTACTGGAGGCACAGGTACCAGTATCGTAGCCTGTTACATATATCATACTGGAGGCACAGGTACCAGTATCGTAGCCTGTTACACATATCCTACTGGAGGCACAGGTACCAGTATCGTAGCCTGTTACACATATCCTACTGGAGGCACAGGTACCAGTATCGTAGCCTGTTACATATATCCTACTGGAGGCACAGGTACCAGTATCGTAGCCTGTTACATATATCCTACTGGAGGCACATGTACCAGTATCGTAGCCTGTTACATTTATCCTACTGGAGGCACAGGTACCAGTATCGTAGCCTGTTACATATATCATACTGGATGCAAATGTACCAGTATCGTAGCCTGTTACACATATCCTACTGGAGGCACATGTACCAGTATCGTAGCCTGTTACATATATCCTACTGGAGGCACATGTACCAGTATCGTAGCCTGTTACACATATCCTACTGGAGGCACAGGTACCAGTATCGTAGCCTGTTACATATATCCTACTGGAGGCACATGTACCAGTATCGTAGCATGTTACATATATCCTACTGGAGGCACAGGTACCAGTATCGTAGCCTGTTACATTTATCCTACTGGAGGCACAGGTACCAGTATCGTAGCATGTTACATATATCCTACTGGAGGCACAGGTACCAGTATCGTAGCCTGTTACACATATCCTACTGGAGGCACATGTACCAGTATCGTAGCCTGTTACACATATCCTACTGGAGGCACAGGTACCAGTATCGTAGCCTGTAACATATATCCTACTGGAGGCATACCAATATCGTAGCCTGTTACACATATCCTACTGGAGGCACATGTACCAGTATCGTAGCCTGTTACACATATCCTACTGGAGGCACATGTACCAGTATCGTAGCCTGTTACACATATCCTACTGGAGGCACATGTACCAGTATCGTAGCCTGTTACATATATCCTACTGGAGGCACAGGTACCAGTATCGTAGCCTGTTACACATATCCTACTGGAGGCACAGGTACCAGTATCGTAGCCTGTTACACATATCCTACTGGTGGCACATGTACCAGTATCGTAGCCTGTTACACATATCCTACTGGAGGCACATGTACCAGTATCGTAGCCTGTTACACATATCCTACTGGAGGCACAGGTACCAGTATCGTAGCCTGTTACACATATCCTACTGGAGGCACAGGTACCAGTATCGTAGCCTGTTACATATATCCTACTGGAGGCACATGTACCAGTATCGTAGCCTGTTACACATATCCTACTGGAGGCACATGTACCAGTATCGTAGCCTATTACACATATCCTACTGGAGGCACAGGTACCAGTAGCCTGTAACATATATCCTACTGGAGGCACATGTACCAGTATCGTAGCCTGTTACATATATCCTACTGGAGGCACAGGTACCAGTATCGTAGCCTGTTACATATATCCTACTGGAGGCACAGGTACCAGTAGCCTGTAACATATATCCTACTGGAGGCACAGGTACCAGTATCGTAGCCTGTTACATATATCCTACTGGAGGCACAGGTACCAGTATCGTAGCCTGTTACATATATCCTACTGGAGGCACAGGTACCAGTATCGTAGCCTGTTACATATATCCTACTGGAGGCACAGGTACCAGTATCGTAGCCTGTTACACATATCCTACTGGAGGCACAGGTACCAGTATCGTAGCCTGTTACATATATCCTACTGGAGGCACAGGTACCAGTATCGTAGCCTGTTACATATATCCTACTGGAGGCACATGTACCAGTATCGTAGCCTATTACACATATCCTACTGGAGGCACAGGTACCAGTAGCCTGTAACATATATCCTACTGGAGGCACATGTACCAGTATCGTAGCCTGTTACATATATCCTACTGGAGGCACAGGTACCAGTATCGTAGCCTGTAACATATATCCTACTGGAGGCACAGGTACCAGTAGCCTGTAACATATATCCTACTGGAGGCACAGGTACCAGTATCGTAGCCTGTTACATATATCCTACTGGAGGCACAGGTACCAGTATCGTAGCCTGTTACATATATCCTACTGGAGGCACAGGTACCAGTATCGTAGCCTGTTACCCATATCCTACTGGAGGCACAGGTACCAGTATCGTAGCCTGTTACACATATCCTACTGGAGGCACAGGTACCAGTATCGTAGCCTGTTACATATATCCTACTGGAGGCACATGTACCAGTATCGTAGCCTGTTACACATATCCTACTGGAGGCACAGGTACCAGTATCGTAGCCTGTTACACATATCCTACTGGAGGCACATGTACCAGTATCGTAGCCTATTACACATATCCTACTGGAGGCATAGGTACCAATATCGTAGCCTGTTACACATATCCTACTGGAGGCACAGGTACCAGTATCGTAGCCTGTTACACATATCCTACTGGAGGCACATGTACCAGTATCGTAGCCTGTTACACATATCCTCCTGGAGGCACATGTACCAGTATTGTAGCCTGTTACACATATCCTACTGGAGGCACAGGTACCAGTATCGTAGCCTGTTACATATATCCTACTGGAGGCACATGTACCAGTATCGTAGCCTATAGCACTTATCCTACTGGAGGCACAGGTACCAGTATCGTAGCCTGTTACACATATCCTACTGGAGGCACATGTACCAGTATCGTAGCCTATTACACATATCCTACTGGAGGCATAGGTACCAAAATCGTAGCCTGTTACACATATCCTACTGGAGGCACAGGTACCAGTATCGTAGCCTGTTACACATATCCTACTGGAGGCACAGGTACCAGTATCGTAGCCTGTTACAAATATCCTACTGGAGGCACATGTACCAGTATCGTAGCCTGTTACACATATCCTCCTGGAGGCACAGGTACCAGTATCGTAGCCTGTTACATTTATCCTACTGGAGGCACAGGTACCAGTAGTGTAGCCTGTAACATGTAAATTACTGAAGGCACATGTACAAGTATCGTAGCCTGTTACACATATCCTTCTGGAGGCACAGGTACCAGTATTGTAGCCTGTTACATTTATCCTACTGGAGGCACAGGTACCAGTAGTGTAGCCTGTTACATGTAAATTACTGAAGGCACAGGTACCAGTACCAAAGCCTGTAACATGTATCCTACTGGGGGGGGGGGGGGGGGGGGGGCAGTTCCGGTATCGTAGCCTGTTACAATTTCTTTTTTCGATTTTTACTTATACCTTGAAGATTTGATTTTATAAACACTTTATAACAATGAAGGCGCAGTTTAGTTGACGATAACATTTGTTTTGTGTGAAAGAACTATTACTCTATGATGTTAATTTTAGAATTTGTGTCCCTTTGTTACATTCTCTGATTTTAGATTTGTTTTGTTGTTAATTTGTTTAGTCAGGCTGTTCTTATATGTTAGTGGCAGGCATTCGTATTGGGGGGGACATGTCAATGAAATTGGCAGCTCTTGTTTAGATATTGTTGTTTATTTTCCCATCAAAATGTTGTTGTATAATATTATTGGCTATTCAGCAAATGGTAGATTCCGTTACATTTCTCAGGCTATCAAAATAAAAGAGAGTTGTCTTATCTCTCAGCTAATGTCGACTGAAGTTTTCGGTGAATAAAGGAAATGAATAAATATTTGCTCAGACGCTTATCTGTAAAATGATATTTTGCTATGATAAACATGCTAAAAACTTTCATCCATGCTGTCCAAGTTATAGTCTGGAGTTCCTTCCCCTTGTTCTGGCGCCAGACTATCAAGTTCAACATACAACGTTATCGTACCAATATCGTTCGCACATGCAGACGCTTTCTGCCACATCTACAGCAGACAAAATATTTAAAATATTGTAACCAAAGGTGAAATTTCTCATGATCAATGCCAAAATGCATTCATTAAAGACAGGGGCGTAGCTAGGGTCTACAGAGTGTAGGGGCATGCTCCCCCGGGAATTTGTCTGTGGTGACTTCTGGGAGCATTTTAGTAGCAAAATATGACTGCTCTTGATGGTGAAATTTCTAGGTAATTTTGAGATAGTTAAATGTGTTGCATTTGTCAATTTTCGTCAAACCTATCAAGTCAGATCGGTTGTTTTATACTTACGCCCACCCCATGTCAAGTTTTTATTGCAGATTTGAATTTTTTTTAATTTGAGTACTAGAGACAATGTGTACGCAGCTGCATATTTTGCGTACAGTAAGCTACGCGCCTGAAAGAGGTTTACCATAATGTTTAACCCGAGGTTTTCGAAATTGTCACCTGCAGATTTGTCATGTGTTAATCCCTTCCCTCATACGACAATTCTGCAGCAGACGACTTTGAACATATTTTGTCAAAAAATGGAAAATCTCTATAATTGAATGGATAACCTATGACTAAAAGTGGAAAACATTGTGGCAAAAGAAGAAATTGCTCGTTTTGAGCAATTTCTTCTTTTTGTCACTATATTTTCAAAAAGCGGTTTACTGCAGAGGCGTCAGAGAAAGCGTCTATATGAGGGAAAGGGTTAACGGGTTACGTAATGTGCTGTTCAACCTTGTGTTCCCATTCGGTCATGTTGTTGTGATCTCTTTCCGACATACAGACGCAATGATTTTATATGACTTTTCAAAAAGAAAATGGCTAAAGGAAAACTCGCTCATTTTGAGCAATTTATTCTTTTGTCACAATGTTTTAACTTTATTCCGTATTAAATAACATTTTTCTATATATATATATATATATATATATACAATAATTCAGCAGCAGACGACTTTGAAAACATTTACAATCTGTATAAATGAATGTATAATTAATTATAAGCATTGACAACGTTTTGGCAAAAGGAGAACATTATTATTATAAGCAATTTCTCCTTTTGCCACAATGTTTTTCAAAAGACGTCTGCTACAAAAAGCTTCTTTATGTTGGAAATTGTTAATACTTTCATTTTTAAGAGATTTTCCATATTTTACGGTATGCGCTATGCAAATAGAGGCATACATTTCTTCTAAATTTATATTATGGGATAACACCAACCAGATTCTGACTTCCTTGAAACGATTTTATCAGATGCGTACATTTATTTTCATCAAATTCGTGATTTGCATGGAACTATGCACAGATGTTAGGATGAATATTACACTACTCAAATGTGATAAAGATACAGTTCATAAAACTCTACCACGAAGATTAACCCCCTTTCCCACAAATAACAAATCTGCAACAGGGAACACACTACAGTGGATTCAAAGTTTCCTCACTGATCGCAGCCAACAGGTCATTGTCGAATGCCATGCATCTTGGTCCGCCTCAATAACCTCTCGATGCGCTGTCCTCGACTCCCTGCTCTTCCTTCTATACATCAACGACCTCCCTGGACTACGATCGTGAACCCCCGCCTCTTTACAGATGATAATCGCCTTTACAGGAAGATCCGCACCAAGCAGGATGTAATAGCCCTATTAAGGACGACTTTAAATAACTTTCTGTAGAAGTGGGAGAAGGATTGGCAGATGTCCTTCAACCCCTCCTATTGTTAGGGGCGTAGCTTTGCAATAATCAATGTGTAGGCCGTCTCCTTAGAAAATCAACATTGTGGACTCTGCGTAAAGTATCGACCCGGATCAGCCTTAGCATGCCACACAGGCCTACCCGGATAGACACTTTTCGCCTCCTGTTGATTTTCTGTTTCAGGAATCACTACTCTATACATATAACCCCCTAAGACGAAATGTATAGGCCGGATCAGTCTGCGCGGACAGCGCAGGCTGATCTGGTCGATACATTACGCAGATGTCTATCGCCGCAGCTGCATTTTGGGGCATTTTGAGAAAAAATGTGTAGGCACGTGCCTAAAGGGAGCTACGCCCCTGATTGTGAAACTGTCCGATTCACCAGGAAACTAAGCCCGATCAAGACCAACTTCACCATTTATGGCAACGACCTTGCTATCGTAACGTCCGGCAATACATTGGCTTATTTTGAGCAATTTCTTCTGTTGTCACAATGTCTTGTTTTTCAAAAGACATCGTTTGCAGACGCGTATATATGTGGGAACGTGTTGAAGAAAGTTGTTTACGAATTAATTGGGCAATCCCATTGCTAGTGCATGACTTCTAGTATTATCCAAGTTATTTTGATTATAATCAGGACTTTGTCATTCTGTATCCGGGTTGAGATAACATATGTTGCATTTTAGGTGCATTATTTCTTAGCCATTTCCCAAAATGCAGGCATATTTGCACCAATCAGCTGCTATGACTCTATTAATAATCCTGTATGGACAAGGGAAACTTCCTGGTTAACCCTTTCCTACTTGTAGAGGCATTCTGACAAATCTGCATCAGTTGATTTTTTAAAACATTCCGGCAAATGGAGATTGCTCATGAAAATTTTGTTCAATTATAAATAATAATTGAACTCATTTTTTTGAGATTTTTCAAAATGCTGCCATGAAGTTTTTAAAGTCGTCTGCTGCATATTTGTTGTATGTGGGAAGGGTTAAGTCTTAATACAATTCCAGTTCTTTAATGTTTAGTACAATTGGTTGTCAACCCTCTCCCACATGCAGACATATTCGGACACATCTGCAGTGAATGAATTAAAGATGTGTCGAAAGAAGAATTTACAATGATTAGTGTTATTATGGAATCAGCTACTGTGTTGTCCTCTTTCCATTCACATTTTCCTACACAAATCTTCTTCTCCTAAACCAGTGAACTTATGACAGGCATCTTCCTCATGGGGGTCCTCTTTCAAAATGGTTCAAAGAATTTAACTCGATGTAGAACTTTGATTGCTGCGGCATCAGAAAGATGGAAAAGGGGCAACATTTTCATCTTCATGTCCAAAAGTACTGGCCCGATTTGGAAATAAGTTTGTCACAAATATTTCTTGGATGACCCTCTAAGCCAGGGCCGGGGCTTTTTTTCCTTGTTTATAGTCAAAACATGAAACAATCTTCATGACAAAAAGTGCTAGCCCGATTTGATATTAATTTGGCACACATGTTTCTTGGATGACCATCTAGTCTCGGGGCAGAGATTTTTTCCCTTACATGTTTATAGTCAAAAAATGAAAAAAATCTTCATGTCCAAACGTACTAGCCCGATTAGAAAATAATTTGGAAAAATGTTTTTAAGGTTACCCTCTACCAAGATTGTACAAATTATTCCGATTCGTCGAAAAAATATTGCCGCCAGGTGTTGGTTCCTGAATTCCTTTTAAAGTGAACAAGTACAAAAGTATTCTTGTACAAAGGCACTGGCCAAATTTTAAAAATAATATGAAACAACTATTCCATTGGTTACCCTTTACTAAGATATGGAGAACCCTTTAAAACACTTCTTGTCCAAAAGTATAGCAACCGATTTGAAAATAATTTGGCACAAAACCTTTGGTGACCCTCTACCAAGAGTGTTCCAAATAAAATTATTCCGATTCTTTGATAAATCATTTTATTTTAGGTCATGGCCACCAGATTGCGTTGCTCATTTTCCTGATATGTATACAGAAAGAATTAACATTAAAACTAATTGAAGTAGAGATTTTCCGTAGTTTTGCCAAGTCGGTTACTGCCCATTATTTTGTATACGAAAATGGAGTCTCTTCAATATCTTGATCATATACATGTACATTTTTTTGTCGCGATGTTTTCAAAGTGGTTTGCTGAATATTTGTTGTTTTGTGGAAAGGTTACACTGTACATATTATTAAGATTATTTGTGACACAAATAAACACAAATAAAAGCAGCCGACTTTTTTTTGCTCAAATTTAACATTATTTCCTTTTTCAATAATGTTTTTAACCCTAATTCTAAACTAAACTTTATCTTCAAATATTTTAAAGTAGACGCCTGTTTGATGTGGACAAAGCAATCATTTTCATTATTTTACTCTCATAAACTCGTCGGTATTCAGAGGACTAGATACGAGGGAGCGAACAGGTCTTTCCCCCCACACTATTTCTCTTATTACTCAATCAGATCCTATGTTGTGGGTACTCAAAAGAATCGTCTCACTGAGACGATTCTTTTGAGTACCCACAACATAGAGTTTGAATGTCAAATAAGGATTTCAGAACATGAACAATGCCCCTTATCTAGAGCTCTGGGGGGGTCACGCAGTAACAATATTTTCAAAAGTACTTTATTCCCATTAATTCTAAACCGTTCCCATTTCGACCTTGGACAACATCCGATGCAAACTGCATGAAAGTACTTTTATTCGGAATGTAAGAAGCATCACACCAGAATTATCTACCTATTTAAATCTCGTGGTGAATATCACATCAATCTAGGGCACGGGAAATGGCATTACGTTTGCTTATAAATGTGTATGGCGTTTTACACACCGCATTCAATACTGTTTGTAATGTAATGTATAATCCTTATGCTGGCGCCAAGCGGAGAAAGTAATTACGACCATTGTTAGCGTCGGGGATTTCGAAACCGGGTGTCCCGGGTTCGATCCCCAGTCGCGGCACTACGGTCATGGTGGAGTGCCCTTGGGCAAGGCACATTTTCTAGCCTAGTACTGGTTTGTTTACCCAGGGATCATGAATAATTAAATTTGATTGCGCGCTAAATGACCTTAGCTGTTGATGCGCCATAAAACAATATACATTCATTCATTACGACCATTGTTATTCCTTTCTCACTTATAATAAATCAGCAGCAGACGACTTTGTAACATGTAGACAAAAACAGGGAAACTGACTAAATGTTAAAGTATAAATATTTATTATACATGTAGTTAAAAATATTGTGGCGAATTTCTCCTTTTGTTACAGTGTTTTCATCAGTTCTCTGCTGCAGAGGCTTCACAAAGCGTCTTTATGTGAAGAGAGGGTTAACGTCTCGCATATGACCCAGCTGGGGATCGAACCTCCCGCAGCAGAAACGATCGCTCTCTACCACAACACCACAGAGGCGGTATAGTCTCTCACTGCATTTTTGAGAAAGATGTCCCGGAATATTCCGCATATAACTGTTTTCATAAAAAGCAGAGTTGGTCCGATGCGTTGACCAATAGGTTGTTTGGTTAAATATTACGGGACATAAGTAACGCTGGATAGAACCGCAATCTTATTATTATTATTATTATTTTCGTCTTATGTCGTTGAAATATACAAATAATATAAACCTACCATATAATGTAAAGAACATCCGAGTTCATGGTGCTGAACACCAGCTGGAGATTTTAAAACATTTTGAAATGTTGAAACTTCTGAAATTATTGCTATAACAGTGACAACAAAGTAAGTAATAAATAGTTAAAAACTATTTTGGCAATAATGTTGAAAACAAGTGAATTGAATATGAATATGTACACAATTTGGCTAACTGGATATATCTAACCAGTAAAAATGAAGCATAACAGATAAATATTTAGATGTTGATTTCACTGGAAAGTGAAATTATTTCATTAATTTAATCCCAGAATTATGGTTCTAATATTTCAAGCCAAACTGCTATACAGTTTTAAAACTTTGACTTGATTAACTATCTATAATCCGGAGTTCAGGATCTTTAAAGGTGCCAGACTGAAGGGGCTAATGAGCCTCAAAGACCAGAGGAAACAGATCTACCACCATTTAAAGAGCATACATTTTATAATTAAGCTTCTTTACATAGAATATGCATAGTGCCATTGTCACAATTACAAACTCAACCCTTTCCCAAATATAACAATGAAAACGTCTAGGAAAAAATATGAAAGTTCTTGATAATTAAAAGTATAATGATTATATCGAGTTGAAAACATTGTAGCAAAAGTAGAAAATTATCATTATGAGCAATGTCGTATTCTGACACACTATTTTTAAATGTCGTCTGCTGCAGGGAAAGGGGTTAAACATGTGGGTAAGCTTAAACACTTTTTATAAATTATATCACACCGAAGGCGGACCCAACACGAAGCACCCGGATAAACACGGAATACACAGGACCAAGAGATATCTTGATCCGGGGTGATCCGGGGTGAAATTGAGTGACGGTCCCTCGACGGTCACAACACCACATCGGACCAGCCCGGACTCAACACGGCACCACAACGGATCAACACAGAGCCACGTACCGTCCCGGAATGACTCGGACCATAACGGACCTAACACGGTGTCAACATGGATGACAGCGGACCATCCCGGATCCAACATGACATGCCGGATCGCCCAGGATCAACACGGTGCCACTTCGGACATTCCCGGAGCCAACACGGTCACTATACGGACCGTCCCGGACTTCCCCATATTGAAAAATCCTCCCGGATGACCACGGCAATTTTAAAAACTGCCGGGATGTTGTCCCGGATAAGCCCGGACCTAACGCGGATCTGACCCCAGATCGGCCAAATTTCAGTCCGGGACGCTCCGGGACAGTCTTGGAAGTCGGCTTTATAAACTAAAAAATCAAATTGAAATTGTATAACTCAGAACTGATACAGAAGCGGTGAAGTAATTTGTTTAATGATATTATTTACTTTATCCCTCTGTTCGTTCATAGTATACACCATGAATGTAAATAAACTACAACGTGTGTTTTTAAATAAACCGCTATTTACCAACTCGTTGCACATGCGCAGTAAACGCTTGCCGGCAGACGATAAGGTACACATGTATATATATATATAAGCGTCAGTCTCTTCAAAATTAAATCAGTGGCGAATCGTGGGGTGATGAGAAATAATAAATATGAAAGTTTGGAGATATTATCTTCTGATGTCATTGGAATTACTAAATGCCATCGTTCTTACAGGTAAATACCCGTCATAATCCGCTTGTTTACCTGATAGGATTTTCTACAGTGGTCGTCTGCTTAGAAAAAAGGAATAGTATAAATTGTAACCAAGAGTTGAAAACATTGGTTGAATGAGAAATTGTTAGTTATTGGCAAATAACTCTATTTTCTAAAATGTTTTCAATAGTCGTCTGTTATCGAGAAGTTAAACTCTGGAATTGTCGGAAAGTTTTCAAAAGTTGTCTGCTGCAGAGGCTACGCTATATACACAAATATGTCGTCTGCATCAGGAGAAAGGATAACATACAATTAACAACTTACCTGTTTACTCCAACCTTTCTATGTCATTTAGGACAACTTAACCATTTCCCACCTACAGACACAATAGCAGCAGACGACTTTTGAAAACATTGTGGCCAAAGGTGATATTGCTCATGATGAGCAATTTCTCCTTTGGCCACAATGTTTTTAACTTTATTTAACAATTAAGCTATCTTTTATGGAGATTTTTCAGAGTTTTGTCACCATGTTTTCAAAGTTGTCTGCAGCAGATTTGCTGTATACATGTGGGAAAGGGAGGGTTAACCAGACACATTTTGACATATTTATAAAATTTTGCTGTTTGTATCAAATTGTGGTTGGATTATATCTTTCACTTTGTTTATTTGGATACTGTACTCATGCACTTATGTCTAAAGTCGAGTTATAACTATTTTCAAACAATTTTTCAAAGTCTGTATTGAGTGTATACCACAGAGTAATTGCATAAGAAATAGGTTATCCCTACCTGAAAATCGTCCATTATTGACCCATATAATACACTCTTACAATACCTTCACCTTTCACACATACAATAGATCTGCCACAGACTACTTTGTATGGAAACTCTCTATTTATATATGAAAATAACACAATGTTTTCCACTTTCGGTCATAGGTTATCCATTCAATTATAGATGTTTTCTATTGACAAAAGAGGAAATTGCTTAAAACAAGCAATTTCTCCTTTTGACACAATGTTTTCCACTTTTAGTCATAGGTTATCCATTATAATTATAATTATAGGGATTTCCTATTTTTTGACAAAATATGTTCAAAGTCGTCTTCTGCAGAATTGTCGTAAGAGGGAAAGACTTAACCCTTTTCCACATTAAACAAATCTGAAACAAATGACTTTAAAAACATCTTCTTGAAGATGTCAAGTTCTCTCCTAATGAAAGTGTAATTACTTAATTATTGAATAGAGTTAAAAATGTTGTGGGAAAAGGAGAAATTGTTCATTATGAGCAATTTCTCCTATTGCCGCAATTTTTTCGGTAGTCTGCAAGTTAGAAATGGTAAATAACCTACAGTCACAATGATGAAAAACCTTTTCATTGTTGTGAATGGCGAAATTGCTATCTTTTTGCTTTTGTCACAATGTTTTCAAAACCCATCGACTGCAGATGCATCAAAGTCCATCTGCAAGTTGGAAAGGCTTATCATTTCAATGTCCTGATATTTATAATATTTTGATGTTAAGGAATGCATTGTAATGGCTCAAGTCAAGAAGCAGAGAAGAGATCAGGTGCATAAATATATATAGAAACACATTCAAGATCAGAAATTTGTGCAAGGTCCCCCTGAGTTACTGGTATATGCAATCAATATTTTTAATTCAATTTCTGACAACATTCAGACAATACTGCATTCATGATGATTTATAACAAGAATGATTTAGAATAAATTTATAAGATAAATTATTTATGTATTCAATTATCGACTCATATACAATTATAAGTAACTAACTGACACCAATTATGTATGCTCAATTCAAAGGTTCAATTCAATAATTAATTTTTTGGCCAAGCTATGGTAGCTCAGTCGGTAGCGACGCGGGCTGTCAATCCAGGGGTTGTGAGTTCAAATCTCGGCTCGGCCAACTTTCTTTCCGACGATTGACAAAAGTCAATGCGACATGCGTCATTCGTCTTCCGCCAATGGGCTAAGTCTATGTGGAAAAGCAGCCAGTTGCTTGGGAAGATTATTGTGTGGAGTACTGATGTGAGAAAACCAGGAAATGCATGAGTAGGTGAACTGGCTGCCGTGATATAACTGAGAAATTGTTAAAAACGGCGTTAAACTCCAATCAATCAATCAATCAATAATTAATTGTTGGTGTTTATTATTAGAATTTTGAAGCAAGAGAATTTGATAAATCGTCAGAATCAAATATTTAATTTTAATCCTTTCCCTGATGTAGAAGGCATAAGATTCCTCTGCAGCAGACAACTTTTTAAAACATTGTAGAAAAAGGTACTACTTTCTCACAATCTTCTTAACTCTGTGTTAAAGTTAATCTTCTAATTTCTCAGATTTTTTTAACTTTGAGCCTCAGATATTTTCATTGCAAAAACATGATCAGGTTTTAATCCATTCCCACATACAGATGATTTCTGACGCCTCTGCAGCAGACAACTTTTGAACAACTTGTGACAAAAGGAGGAATTGCTCATAATGAGCAATTTCACCTTTTGCCACTTAAAAGGTTTTCAACTTTATTCAAAAACTATACTTTCATTGTATTTTTATCTAAATGATTTCAAAGTTGTCTGCTGCAGAATTGCTGTATGTAATGGAAAGGGTTAAACAGTTGAAGGAAACAGATACAAATTTAAATATTAATGTACATAGTTTGTGTATTATCATCTAATGAATTATTTTAGTTTGAAACTACATGTACGGTCAAACCTGTGCTTAAAGACCACCTTTGTAAAGCAACCGCACTTTAAATTTTGCAATTTCTCATTTTCCGCATAATTGACCCTGCAATTAAAGACCACCTGTGAACAAAGATCGGATTATTCTCTGGCCATGTGTGGTCTTTAAACACAGGTTGGACTGTATATGCCTACTGCATATTGTAGCATGACTATATGTTAATTATCTTTATTATACATTATAAGTACATATTTTAACTGAGGTTTCTGTGCAATGTTTTTATAGTGATGTAAATGAAATATTGCTTGTTTTTGTGGCGATTGGTTGACAATCGCCACAGTGCTACCAAAACAACAACAACGAAAAAAAAATTATATAGTCGTATTTGAACAATCGGTTGGATATTTCTGCAAAGGCAATTTACTCACTTCCGTTAAACCGCCATATATATATATAGTTCCATCAGTGATGCAGGCACACGATTAATAATGATAATGTTAGTGCTACTTTGATACCGGATTGGTACTAATATTTGAGATTTATCGAGAAAATATCTAAATAGAGTTAAACTATTTACATATTATCTTTCTTCATGTTTGGGCAGATAATAAATATCATCGGGCGTCTTGGGTACGCTATGCAGAGTATCATGATACTCCTGTGCCTCGTTTTATTTTTACTGTAGTCAACCGTAACCTTTTGACCTTTAACCTGATTCGGCAGGAGTTGGTTGTACTCTGATTATCTTCGTCATGATTTGGCAGATAATAAATATCATTGCGCGTTCTGCCTTGCAAATAACGACAACTCTGGTGATACTCAAATCTGGAAATTCCAAAAGGTTCTATAAATAGCTCGCGAGACCAAAAACCAGAAAAGCTTGTAAATCTCAATATTATAAACGCTTTATTTTGTACTTGTTTAAATATATGAAAGCGTCTAGATAATAAGACTGGTTTACAAAGGTTTAAAGGACACACGATGGCAGTGTGTACACACGTTATGTATACACGTCTGCACGTTCTAGAGTCAATTAGCAATCAATGCTGACAGTGTAGCCTAATTGAGTTTGAAGATCTAGCATTATAATATATGCCTATATTTTCATAAATTAAACAGTTTGGCAAATAGTGAAATTGTGCTTTTGGAGCATGTTTTGTGTTTGTTTTTGCACTCACATTATTCGAAGCAGTTTAACAACCTCAGAGACATATAAATACACTGTGACAACCCTCAACCATGCAATGTGAAGGGACTAAATTGAACAGACCTGTTTAATATCGGACATAATTGAAACAAACACCAAACTAATGGATACTGTTTTCTCTCCTTTCTTTAGTCATTTCTAAAGTGTAAAATATATTTTATCTTAATATGGCCTAACGACCTGGTGATAAACATGTGATTACCCAAACAATTTAGATTACAAATAGTCATTCTAATGAGCTAAAACGGTAGTCTATCGAATACCAACTAGATTTTTCATAACTTTGGAATGGCCTAATTTTGTACACATCATGACCAATTTCAGAACGTAACTAAATAATCACCAAGACAACATTCTGGCAAACTAACATTATTCTACTGTCAAAAGATGCAGGGTTGATACATTCTCAAATATACCCGCACCAGAGTCATCGCAAGCCCTACACCGATATACTGCTTGTTACTTTGCAGGATTTTCCATACGATCGCCACTACAGTGCCATTGGCGCTTTGATTCTACCAAAAATTATAAACATATATTAGGGGGATGAATGAATATTTGATCTTAATGCATATCAAGAAGTATCAGATACAAAGAACTTCTTTAACAAACTTAAGTAAATTTGTAAACTCTTCTTATATATATAGGAAAAGAAAGAGAAATGTTTTAAATGTTGCTTTTAACATTTGTTAAACTTGGCCAAATACCCTTTTTTTGTCAGAATATTTTCACTATTAATTTACTCTGTATAAAAGAGGAAAAAAATGGAAATTAAGTATATATAAGCTTTAATAACCATCTCCCAAAAACAATAAATCAGCAGCAAACAAATTTAAAAACATATAGGCTAACATATATTGAAAATCTCTATAATTTACTGAAAGTATTATATAATTGAATAGAGTTGAAAACATTGTGTCAAAAGGATAAAATGCTCATTATGAGGAATATCTCCATTTTTCAAAAGTTGTCTGCTGCTTGGGATGGGATGGATGGGTCAAAACACTTCTGCAGTGGAGAAAGGGTTGCAAAGGACAGTAAAGTATTTGTCTCCAGTCAAGTAATTTGATCACCTGTAATATAGAGTAAATATTTGTTGACATTAACTTAACCTTTTCCCAGTATAGACTCTTTCTGATGCCTCTGCAGCAGACGGCTTTTTAAAAACATAGTGACAAAAGAAGAAATTGCTCAAAACGAGCAATTTCTCCTTTTGCTATAGTATTTTCCACTTTTAGTCATAGGGTATCCATTCAATATCCATTCAATTATAAAGATTTTTCTATTTTTTGACAAATATGTTCAAAAGTCGTCTGCTGCAGAATTGTCGTATCAGGGAAAGGGTTTGAACCCTTTTCCACGCATAAACGCTTTCTGATTCCTTTGCAGTAGACAACTTTCGAAAACATTGTGGTAAAGGACATTTTCTCCTTTTGCCACATTTTTTTTTATCTTTATTCATTAATTGTTCTTTCATTCATAGAAAGTTTCCATATTTTTAGATCACCAGAGCCGAAGGCTCAGGTGAGCTATTCCTATCACTTTTTGTCCGTCGTCCGTCGTCCGTCCGGCGTTAACTTTTAGCTTTAAACATCATCTCCTCCCAAACTCCAAGGATAATTTCCGTGAAACATCACAGGACTGTTCCTCTGGTTGGCCTCTTTCAAAGTTGTTCAAAGATTTAAATTCCATTGAGAACTTTGGTTGCTGCGGCATCAGAAAGGGGGCAAAAGGTCCAAACTTTAAAAATCTTCTCCTCCGAATCTGCCTGTCAGATTCAAATATAATTTGGTAGAAATGTTCATTGGGTGACCCTCTATAAAAATTGTTCAAGCCATACTGATTGGTCGAAAAACATGGCAGTTAGGCGGCATCAAAAAAGGGGCAAAATGACAAAATTCCATTTTTATGCAAATGCTTGTCTGATTTAAAGAAAATATAATATGAATCTTACTGTAATGATCCTCTTTTTAATTTGTTTAAGCCGTTTTGATTGGTTACACAATCATAGCAACCAGGCGTCATCACAAAAGGGGTAAATTGAACTTTTAGCTACAAATGACAACCATCTCCTACCATTCCAATAGACCAATTACCACAAAACATCACAGGAATGTTCCTTTGGTGGTCCTCTTTCAAAATTGTTCAAAGATTAAAATTCCAATGAGAACTTTGGTTGCTGCGGCATCAGAAAGGGGACAAAATGTCCAAACTTTAAAAATCTTCTCCTCCGAATCTGCCTGTCAGATTCAAATATAATTTGGTAGAAATGTTCCTTGGGTGACCCTCTATAAAAATTGTTCAAGCCATACTGATTGGTCGAAAAACATGGCAGTCAGGCGGCATCAGAAAAGGGGCAAAATGACAAAATTTGAAAATTCCATTTTTATGAAAGTGTTTGTCTGATTTTAAGAAAATATAATACGAATCTTACTGTAATGATCCTCTTTTTAATTTGTTTAAGCCGTTTTGATTGGTTACACAATCATATCAACCAGGCGTCATCACAAAAAGGGTAAATTGAACTTTTAGCTACAAATGACAACCAACTCCTACCATTCCAATAGACCAATTTCCACAAAACATCACAAGAATGTTCCTTTGGTGGTCCTCTTTCAAAATTGTTCAAAGATTTAAATTCCATTGAGAACTTTGGTTGCTGCGGCATCAGAAAGTGAGAAAAATACCCAAATTTTAAAATCCTTTTCCTACATAATCTACTTGTGCGATTGCAAGATAATTTGGTAGAAATGTTTCTTAAGTGACCCTCTAAATAAACTGTTGAAGCCATATTGATTTCATTGAAAAACAGGGCAGCAAGGCGGCATCAGGAAAGGTGCAAAATGACAAAAACTTTATAATTCCATTCTTATTAAAGTTCTTGTTAGATTTCAAGATATAAATGGCCTTTACTGATAAGCTGTTTCTTGAGAAGTGTCCACTCCTTTCAGTTTCATTTGCACTCCCTGATAAAAATTTCCAGATATTTGCAGTTAAATATTTGCTACTAATTTACTATCAATTAGGTGATCGATTTAGGGCCATCTTGGCCCTCTTGTTGACTAAATCGAGGGCTTGGTGTGAAACGGTTGTAACTTAAAACCTATTTTGAAAACCCTCGTTTAGGGGCAATTTTGACCCTTTTGTAAACAATGCAAATTTAGGTGCCATTGCTCAGAACGAGCAATGGCACCTAAATTTACATTGTTTACCAAGAAAAGTGATTTAACGCTTATAAAGACTTTATGGCGAGGTGATTAACCTTGGTAAAAAAATACCAATTTCAGTTACAACTGTTTCACGCCAAGCCCTCGAAATGCTTTCAAGGTCATCTGTTGCATATTTGTGGTATGAGGGTAAGGGTTGACCAACATTAATGTATTCCGTTTACATTATGAAAACTATATACCCAATTGAATATCCCCTTTCCTGCATACAAAAAATCGGCAGCAGACGACTTTGAAATGATCAAGTCAAAAAGATAGGAAATCTTTATAAATGATATTAATTGATTATTGAATATAGTTGAATTAAATCATTGTGGCAAAAGATTAGAAATTGCTCGAGGATGCAGAGGCGTCAAAAAGCGTCTATATGTGGGAAAGGGTTACCGTAACCATTTCCCACATGCATACACATTTTGACACAGAAAAACCTTAACCCTTTCCCTCATATAGACGCTTTCTGACGCCTTTGCAGCAGACGGCTTAAATTGAAAACATCGTGACAAAAGAAGAAATTGCTCAAAATGTTTTCCACTTCTAGTCATAGGTTATCCATTCAATTATAGAGATTTTTTATTTTTTGACAAAAGATGTTCGTCTGCTGCAGAAAGGTCATATGAGGAAAAGGGTTAAACACATTGGCATAAAGTGGATTATGCTCATCATAAGCAATTTTGTTTTCCACAATGTATTCAACCCTTTCAATGATTACACCTTCATTAATGAAGTCAGTGTGTATATGTTTCCCTACATGGTTTTAACCCTTTCCCTCATACGACAATTCTGCAGCAGACGACTTTGAAAGTATTTTGTCAAAACATAGAAAATCTCTTTAATTAAATGGATAACCTATGACAAAAAGTGGAAAACATTGTGGCAAAAGGAGAAATTGCACGTTTTGTGTAATTTCTTCTTTTGTTACTATGTTTTCAAATAGCCGTCTGCTACAGAGGCGTCAGAAAGCGTCTATATGAGGGAAAGGGTTAAATGTATTGCTACTGCAGATGGATAAATTAATGGCTCATGATGATCGAGGAGCATTATTCTCACTTTGCCACAATTTTTTCAATTCTATTCAATAATAATTATTCTTTAAGTTGTAGATATTTTAGAAATTCTGGTCTAGATTATCTTCAAATGTGTCTTCTGCAGACACTGAATTGGTATATGTGGTGAAATGTTGAAAGACAAATTTTGATCTGAAAACACTTGAGGAATTTAGTAATGTTTTATCCGTTAACTTGAAAGTATTAATGATCTTACATTATAGTAAAAATTCTTTGTGGCAAAGTGAGAAATATAGCTTATTAGTCGCCGGGCAGAAGCCCGCGACTTCTATTTTTAATAGGTTTTCGGAAATCACATGGGAGGGGGGATTATTATTAGAAAGAAACACATTTAGATGTCTTGAACATATTACAATTGTGTTTGTTTAAAAACACTAAGCAATGACACATCTAAAATGAAATAAATATTCCGATGTTTTAGGTATTTTCAGTTTCTTTATTTTGACTCGCATTTATGTTTTTTTGTTTTATTTACGAAGACAAAACAGTCCCTATTAGCTAGACTGAAATACTTTATTTTACACTATATACTACATGTACTCAAAAGGCGATAACTACAAACCTTTACGTCGCACAGTCTAATTTATTTACATACCCACACCTGCTTGAAGCAGACTGTTTGTTATGTGTAAATATCGAGATGAAAATGACCTCGAATATTCTCCTTTTATTGGCAATTTTAACTTCCTGAATGTTATTTTCATGTTCAAAGAGATGTCTTGATTTGTGAAGAAGGCATTTTATAATGTTTATCTATGTATATCTAAAATATGAAATGTTTCTAAGCTAAAACTGTTGATCGCGTGACTCACGAATACCAACTGCGTAGATCAATCTCCTTTGCAGAGAGCCGCTCTTTACGCTCACTTACAAATAGTAAATCGTAGGTGATTTAAAATGTTTATTTGGTTCGAAACAAATGAAGAAAAGAACAAACCGAGATAAAACTAGTTTTAATAGAAACATTACTTTGAACGAACACTCTCTGCCTATAAAGAGAGTTTCAAGAACGACACCTCTGCGAATAAGAAAGAATCGGGTCTTTCGTACAAAATTATTTCGTCCTTGACAATTTTAAATGTGTCATTTAATTCCCTAAAGGCATATTGCTTCCTATCTGCATAGTATTATGCATCATTAACACAAGGGCGCTCATCATAATATAATTTTAAAACATGAGTAGTTTGTTATTTTCATTATAAAAAAAGAAGGAAAGAATTAAAATAAATTAACATGTTGTAGGGCTCAGTTTATGTTCGAAATTAAGTTTAAATTATACAACAATTTCAATGAGACGTAATTTAACTGTTTAGTTGATATTATATTTCGAAGGTGGTCTAATTTATAAATATTGGACTACACTTCAACATTTGTTTGTTAAAGTATGATATAATTAGGATGCCAAGCTAATATCATTTTGAGAAAACGAGAAAACTCATGTCTTCAGCGATTTAACCCTTATCTCATTGTTTTAAAAGTAGATTGCTGCAAAGGTGTCCACTGTTGACTTTAATAGAGGAAAGGTAAAAAGACGTGCTATTGCATGCAAATCCTAAATTGTCTGTTTTGTGGTTTTATTGAAAAATAATAAAATTCAAATATTCTGACAAACATCTTGAAAAGTGTATGTGGAATTCACAAATCTTATAATTATTCCTTAATGAAAGCACTGTATACATGTACATACATACTAAGACTAATGATTGGCAAGATTTCTCATTTCCATTACTGTTTATGATCAATAATTAGTTGGTTGTGTGTATGGTCAACCTACTTTGGAATGGAGATTGATCATAAACAATGAAAGGCTTCAATTATCATTCACTTCCTTGACAAAACAATGCAAGTTATGATACATTTTGACTTGACCCCCACCCCTCAGATGTTCCAATATGCCCCTCAGTTGATAACTGTTTATTTAACTACTATAATGTTAGTGTTATGCATAACTGCACTATGGATATCCGGCGACATTGATGCGTTGCATCAACTTTCTCTTGTTGTATATTTATATGAGCAATTTATCCTTTTGTCACAATCCTTTCGAAAGTCATCTGCTGCAGATGCTTCAAAATGCATTCGCACGAGGGAAAGGGTTATATACAGTCATTTACTTCAGGATGTAGGATATATATCTATATATTCCTCTGCATGCTATATCAAAGAAATATCATGGTTGCACTTTCCTTTGGGTACTTTATATCTATTTTAGGTATCGTATACATCATGTTTGATTATTTCACCATTTACATTAAGTAAAATGACCTTAGTTGTCGATGGAACTTAAAACACCATTCATTCATTCCTTTGGCTACATAGTCACTTGGGTAATAACCCTTTCCCTCATATAGACGCTTTCTGACGCCCCTGCAGCAGACAGCTTGTTGAAGACATAGTGGCAAAAGAAGAAATTGCTCAAAAAGAGCAATTTCTCCTTTTGCCACAATGTTTTCCCACTTTTAGTCATAGGCTATACATGTATATTCAATTATAGATATTTCCCTATTTTTTGACAAAATATGCTGAAAGTCGTCTGCTGCAGAATTGTCGTATGAGGGAAAGGGTTAACTTAACTTTGTGGCAAAGCGAGAAATTGCTTATTGTATACAAGCAATTTCTCTTTTTGTCACAATGCTTTCAAATGACATCTGCTACAGATGTTACAGATGCTTCAAAATGCATAATTTGCATGAGGGAAAGGGTTAGTCATTAACTAGGATGTAGGATATATCTATATATTGCTCTGCATGCATGATGATCAAAGAAATATCATGGTTGCACTTTCCATTGGCTACATTATTAGTCACTATAAAAGGGTTAACCCTTTCCCCCATACGGCAATTCTGCAGCAGTAGACTGTGAACGTATTTTGTCAAAACATAGAAAATCTCCATAATTGAATGGATTAAACCTATGACTAAAAGTGGAAAACATTGTGGCAAAAGGAGAAATTGCACGTTTTGTGCAATTTCTTTTTTTGTCACTATGTTTTCAAAAAGCCGTCTGCTGCAGAGGCGTCAGAAAGCATCTATATAAGGGAAAGGGTTAACTGAATGTACTGTATTTGCAACCGATGTGTTGTGAAGAAAAAAGAGACACAACTACAATTTATTAGTCGCCGGGCAGAAGCCCGCGACTTCTATTTTTAATAGGTTTTCGGAAATCACATGGGAGGGGGGATTATTATTAGAAAGAAACACATTTAGATGTCTTGAACATATTACAATTGTGTTTGTTTAAAAACACTAAGTAATGACACATCTAAAATGAAATAAATATTCCGATGTTTTAGGTATTTTCAGTTTCTTTATTTTGACTCGCATTTATGTTTTTTTGTTTTATTTACGAAGACAAAACGGTCCCTATTAGCTAGACTGGTATACTGTATGTTTAAACTATATACTACATGTACTCAAAAGGCGATAACTACAAACCTTTAGGTCGCAGTCTAATTTGTTTACATACGCGCACCTGCTTGAAGCGTGACTCGCGAAAACCAACTGCGTAGATCAATCTCCTTTGAAGAGAGCCGTCTCTTTACACTTTTTAGATAAGTTCAAGATGAATGTTTGACGCAAAGCGTCAAAGAGAAGCCGCAATATTTCGTTGTACATGTAGAAATAAGAAAGAACATTTTTAAATCCACAAACAATAGAACAATTTAAACTGTAGACGGTAATGCTAATATATTTCTCCTTTTGAAGACTTTTGTTTACTTCAAATTACCTCCCTTTAAAGCAATACCAGGATATTTACCTTGTGATTCGAATAAGATTGACAAAAATTGAAATTATATGAATGAATATTATTATTTAAATAAGTAACAACAGCAAAATTAAATTTAAGCCAAGATAAATGTGTACACATTTCGTTATTTTTTTATAGATACCCTAATGTATAGGTATGAATATAAAATTTATAATCAAATGTTTTCATTTCAACGTTCCTAATGTTTGTATAGGTTAATGAAAGTCAAGAATACATAAATAAATCAATGCAATCTTTTCCGGCGACATTGATGCCTTGCATCAACTTTCTCTTGTTATAATTGTTATAGCAATTAATCTTACACTATAGCTATTTATGCTTTAATTCCCACATACAACAAATCTGCAGCAGAAGACTTTAAAAACACATAGGCAAATATTTAGAAATCTCTTTAAATTGAATATCATATGAAATATTAATTGTGGCAAAAAGGGAAATGCTCATCATGTTTTCGCCATGTTATCAAAAGAGCAAATATTATTTTGCCATATTGTTTCAATGTTTTTAGTGATAATACATGTACTTACATTTTTAGTGATTTTCTCTGTTTTTGCCCTAATAATTTCAATGTCGTGTGCTGCAGATTTGTTCTATGTGGGAAAGGGATAAATGAGAATGCTGCTTTTACTGGGAACTTGATGTGTGATAAATGTTCTGTTTGCCCGTCTCTCCTTCACAATCTCACTTACTGTCATGTTCGCAGATGACCATGAATTCCTTCCAACAATCCTTTAAAAACTCCTTTTTTCCTGATACAGCTTTCCTACCTGCAGACGCATTCTGACACAATAGCAGCAGACGACTTTTGAAAACATTGTGGCTAAAGGTGAAATTGCTCATGATGAGCAATTTCTCCTTTGGCCACAATGTTTTCAACTTCATTTAACAATTAAGCTACTTTTTATGGAGATATTTCAGGTTTTTGACACTTATTAATTTATATATAATGTTTTCAAAGTCGTCTGCTGCAGATTTGTTGTATGTGGGAAAGAGTGAAGCTGTGAAATAGCATCTATGAACGAAACTCTTATGAAATTCTATTGAGTGTGAAGAAGAAATAGTAATGGGGTCTGTATAATCTTGTAATACCTCCCTTTTTTGGTTGCATTTTTTTGTATTGTAAATATTCAGATATATTAATTTATTTATCAACAGTGATTCACTGTTACACCAGTAACAGTTAACATTCTGACTAATTTCCTACCACCATAAACCAAGATAAGAATCCACAATCCCAGTTTGAAATGAAGTCAAGGTCACTTCAATATGAGTAAGTCCCATCCTTACAACATTAATATGTCAAGGGTTTAATTATTAAGTACGAATATAATATATCATGTTACAAGATATAGTTAAGGCTTTTTTATACTTGCCCTTTCACTGATTAAAACAACATTTTAGGCCCTCTTTAAGGCATACAACTTTTGAAATGATTGATTGGGGTTTAATGCCGTTTTGAACAATTTCTCAGTTATATCACGGCAGCCAGTTCACCTACTTGTGCATTTCCTGGTTTTCTCACACCAGTACTCCACACAACAAACTTCCCAAGCAACTGGCTGCTTTTCCACATAGACTTAGCCCATTGGTCGAAGACGAATGACGCATGTCAATCGATGGAAAAAAAGTGGGCCGAGCCGGGATTCAAACTCACAATCCCTGGATTGACAGCCCGCGTCTCTACCGACTGAGCTACCGAGGCTCGGCACAACTTTTTAAAACATAGTGACAAAATGATGAATTACATCTTTTATTTGCCACTGTAATGTTAAAACTTATTGGTTCACTCTTCTAGAGACCCTTAAAGTCGGTCTTCGTTTCTGTCCGTTTGTTTGTAAAATGTTTGTTTGTTTGTGGCAAGTGTAGCGCCAAAACTATTCAACGGATTTCGACCAAACTTGGTAGGGATGAAGGGTCTAGGCTCTAGCTTTTCCTTCCACAGTTTTTCGAATTTAGAAACCACCCGGTGTGCCTTGTGTAGCCCATCAGTTGCTACATCGAATGATCCTCCCGCTTTTTGATCCGTCTCTTCATTTTCTTAATATTTGAGTTGACGTAAAGGGTACCATTTCCGGGGTAAACACAGACATGTCAAAACTAAATATATCAACACAAAAAGAAATGGTTTCCTATTACCTGATCGCTGATTGGCTAAAAATCCGGACACAACCAAATATCGACCAACCAGAGAGCACTTCATATAGCCATTACAACTTCCGTTTCCCGTACTTTTACACAAGGAGAAGAAATATTTAAGTGAATTTGACGCTGTTCTCGTGACAACTCGATAGCTTGTTTCATTATTCGTGCGGTGTCGTGAGAGTAGAGACAATTAAGAGAGAACCATCGTCGCAGTATGCTTGTCATTTAAAATGTTGGATTTATATAACTTTTCAATTGCTTCTCAATTTCTTAAGATGCTTTTAAAGCTTGAAGAGGACTAATTTCCATTCATGATTTACCTGATCTGATATATTTCAGTCTGGTCATCTTTGAAAAATATCCAGAGAAATGAAGTATAGTTTTATACCCTCTGAGTTGAGACATACTGTGGGGAATGGAGGAATTGCTTATACTACTGTATACTACAATAAGCAATTTCTCCATTCCACACAATGGTTTTCAAAATCCATATATGAGTTTAACCCTTTCCCTCATATAGGCGCTTTATGATGCCTCTGCAGCAGACAGGTTTTTGAAAACAATAGTGACAAAAGAAGAAATTGCCCAAAATGAGCAATTTCTTCTTTTGCTGCAATGTTTTTCCACTTTTAGTCACAGGATATCCATTCAATTAAAGAGATTTTCCATTTTTTGACAAATGATGTTCAAAGTCGTCTGCTGCAGAAATTGTCGTAGGAGGGAAAAGTTAAGGTATGGTCTACATACATTTAAGTTAAATTGCTTTAAACATTTCATAGAAAATTCACTGTAACATTTTATAATACTATACTCTGTTGAGTAAATGTACATTCAAATTGTTTTAACCCTTTCCCTCATACGACAATTCTGCAGCAGACGACTTTGAACGTATTTTGTCAAAACATAGAAAATCTCAATAATTGAATGGATAACCTATGACGAAAAGTGGAAAACATTGTGGCAAAAGGAGAAATTGCACGTTTTGTGCAATTTCTTCTTTTGTCACGATGTTTTCAAAAAGCCGTCTGCTGCAGAGACGTAAGAAAGCGTCTATATGAGGGTAAGGGTTAATACTTACAGTGAGGGCCTCATGGAATTAGTCTTTGTATATTAAATTAAATGAGTTATTTTTTACCCTCATAAATAAAGTTATTATTATTATTATTATTATTATTATCATTATTATTATTATAAGGTGTCTTAAAAGGTACCATGCAGGAAAAGATGCTTTCTGATGATTCTGCATCAGACGGCTTTTTGAAAACATAGTGACAAAAGAAGAAATTGCTCAAAATGAGCAATTTCTCCTTTCGACACAATGTTTTCCACTTTTAGTCATAGGTTATCCATTCAATTATAGAGATTTTCTATTTTTTGACAAAATATGTTCAAAGTCGTCTGCTGCAGAATTGTTGTATGAGGGAAAGGGTTAAACCACCAATGGGGTATAAGAAATCCGGACCCTGGAGCTTCTTAAATTCTCTTATCAATGTTATTGTACTATCTTATTAACCCTTGCCCTCATAAGACAATTCTGCAGCAGACGACTTTCAACATATTTTGTCAAAAAATAGAAAATCTCTATAATTGAATGGATATATCCTTGATAATGACTAAAAGTGGAAAACATTGTGGCAAAAGGAGAAATTGCTCATTTTGAGCAATTTCTTCTTTTGTCACTATGTTTTCAAAAAGCCGTCTGCTGCAGAGGCGTCAGAAAGGGTCTATATGAGGGAAAGTTTTAAATGATAAGTTTTAATTGAAATTACAGTGGCAAAAAAAAGATCTATATGAGGGAAAGGGTCAACTCACTATATATTCATGAGATTTATAAGATTGTTCACCTATTAAGATATTTATTGAACTTTTAAAAGCATCATATATATGGGAACATGTGCGTATTTGGGTAGCATTTTTACCTCTCTTTCCACAATATTGAAAACTGTTGTATAGCCATTTCCCTTATACGACAATTCTGCAGCAGACGACTTTGAACATATTTTGTCAAAAAAAAGAAAACCTCCTTAGTTGAATGGATAACCTATGACCAAAAGTGGAAAACATTGTGGCAAAAGGAGAAATTGGTAGGTTTGAGCAATTTTATCTTTTGTCACTATGTTTTTCAAAAAGCTGTCTGCTGCAGAGTCGTCAGAAAGCGATTCTATATGAGGGAAAGGAATAGTCTGAAAATTATTTTTTTCTCTGTGTTCTAGGTGATTATCCTTTCACTAAATGCACATTGTAATTATACTCACTTATCATATAGCAAAAAAACAGCCAACCTGTTTTTTAAGCCTTTCCCACCTGCAGACGCATTTTGATGCAATAGCAGCAGCTGACTTTTGAAAACATTGTGGCCAAAGGTGAAATTGCTCATGATGATCAATTTCATCTTTGGCCACAATGTTTCCAACTTTGTTTAACTGTTTCCCACCTGTAGACGCTTTCTGACGCCTTTGCAGCAGACAACTTTTGAAAACATTGTGGCAAAAGGAAAAATTGCCCATGATGAGCAATTTCACCTTTTGCCACAATGTTTTCAATTCTATTCACTAATTACACTAACATTTAAAGAGATATTCCATATATTTATATTGCTGATTTATCATATGCGGGAAAGGGTTAACAATTAAGATACCTTTTATGGACATTTTTCAGGTTTTTGTCACAATGTTTCCATAGTGACTAGATGTACGTGGGAAAGGGTTAAGGTTACATTCTTCACTGTACTTTCTTTTTTTTTTTACTTGAGAACATTTAATCATGAGAAAAGGAGAAAGAATTCTGACAGATTTGTTAATTGCCTAAGTTTCTGATACCTGGGGGACCTGTACTTGTATGTTATAATGTTTCAGTATGGAACAGTTTTAACCCTTTTCCTCATACGACAATTCTGCAGCAGACGACTTCAAACATATTTTGTCAAACAATGGAAAATGTCTATAATTGAATGGATAACCTATGACTAAAAGTGGAAAACCTTGTGGCAAAAGGAGAAATTGCTCGTTCTGAGCAATTTCTTCTTTTGTCACTATCTTTTCAAAAAGCTGTCTGCTGCAGAGACTTCAGAAAGGGTCTATATGAGGGAAAGGGTTAAATATTTACATGTGGGTGTGAATGGTTTACAAGAACACTCCTGATATTGGTTTCTGTATGATGATGATGCAATGCTTTGAATCTTTAACTGCAGCTCCCTGATTAGTCTGATAATCCCTTTCTTTCAAATAGACGCTTTCTCAGACGCTCTACAGCAGATGGCTTTTTGAAAACATAGTGACAAAAGGAGAAATTGCTCGAGACGAGCAATTTCTTCTTTTGCCACAATGTTTTCCACTTTTATTCATAGGTTATATATCCATTCAATTATAGAGATTATCCCGTTTTTGACAAAATATGTTCAAAGTCGTCTGCTGCAGAATTGTCGTATAAGGGAAAGGGTTATATTGAGTCATCATTACCTTGAACAAACCTGAAATTCACAGTTTAATGTTGATAGTGAGTTGAAAAGTTTGTAGGAAAAGTAAAAGGAAATCCATATTATTTCGAGCAATTTCTTCTGTAAATTACTCACAGACTTTTCTATTGAGAAAGGGACTATTATTAAACTGCTGTATTTGTAGATTGGTCAATTCAAAAGAATACAAAATTGCATACCTTTCCCACATACAACAATGAAAACATCTGTGAAAAATCACGGAAAATAAAAATGAATTGGTAATTGCTGAACAAATTTAAAAACAATATGGCAAAAGTGATTATTTAGAGCACTTTCTTCTCGTGCCACAACATTTTCAAAAGTTATCAGCTGCACACCTGCATCTTAATTCATTTGCAAGTAGGGTTAATGACGTCTTTTGAAAACATTAGGACAAAATGAGAAATTGCTCAAAACAAGCAATTTCTGCTTTTGTTTTCAATAATAAATAACAAGAGAAAGTTGATGCCAAGGCATCAATGTCGCCGGAAAAGACTGCATTGATTTATTTATGTATTCTTGACTTTCCTTAATCTATTCAAACATTAGGAACGTTGAAATGAAAACATTTACTTATAAATTTTATATTCATACTTACATTAGGGTATCTATAAAAAATTAACGAAATGTGTACACATTTATCTTGGCTTAAATTTAATTTTGCTGTTGTTACTTATTTAAATAATAGTATTCATTCATATAATTTCAATGTTTGTCAATCTTATTCGAATCACAAGGTAAATATCCTGATATTGCTTTAAAGGGAGGTAATTTGAAGAAAACAAAAGTCTTCAAAAGGAGAAATATATCAGCATTACCGTCTACAGTTTAAATTGTTCTATTGTTTGTGGATTTAAAAATGTTCTTTTTTTCTTATTTCTACATGTACAACGAAATATTGCGGCTTCTCTTTGACGCTTTGCGTCAAACATTCGTCTTGTACTTGTCTAAAATAAAATAATATCACTCGCTTTTTCATATCGAAATGCGCATGCGCGAAAATCGATGTTAAAGGTCACGAACCTACACAACAGAATAGGGTCTATATTTAGCTTAGAAACAGTTCCTTCTTTAGATATTCATGGATTAACATTATTAAATGAATTCTACACAAATCAAGACATCTCTTTGAACATGAAAACAACATTTAGTAAGTTAAAATTGCTATTAAAAGGAGAATCCGAAATTGACCTCAATGATGACACATAAGAGTCTGCATTAGGGGGTGTTGGTTCACGTCTTGAAGGGACCACTTTTGTCTTCGTAAATAAGACAAAAAACTTAAATGCGAGTGAAATAAAAAAAACTGCAAACATTAAAAAATCGGAATATTTATTTCATTTTAGATGTGTCATTTATTAGTGTTCGTAAACAACCACAATTGTAATATGTTCAAATCATCTAGATTTGTTTCTTTCTAATAATAAGCCGCCCTCCCATGTGATTTCCGAAAAGCTATTAAAAATAGAAGTCGCGGGCTTCTGCCCGGCGACTAATGACAGGTATTCATAATAGTCACATATTCAACTAAAGAGACATTCCATATTTTAGTCTAAATGTATTCAAAGTCGTCTGCTGCAGAATTGCTGTATGACGGAAACGGTTAACAATTAACCATATCTTTTCAGAAAAGTCTGTTCTTCTTGTAAGTATCACACAGAAGTAAAATGCTATTTTGTTCTGTCTGCTACAGAGGTGTCAAAAAGCGTCTGTATGTAGAAAAATGGGTCAACCCTTTCCCTCGTATAGATGCTTTCTGACACCTCTGCAGCAGACAGCTTTTTAAAAACATGGCGACAAAAGAAGAAATTGCTCAACATGAGCAATTTTCTCCTTTTGTCACCATGTTTTCAACTCTATTAAATTAATGTATTTTCATTTAACCCTTTCCCTCATATAGAAGCTTTCTGACGCCTCTGCAGCAGACGGCTTTTTGAAAACATAATGATCAAAGAAGAAATTGCTCAAAATGAGCAATTTCTCCTTTTGCCACAATGTTTTCCACTTTTAGTTATAGGTTATCCATTCAATTATAGAGATTTTCCATTTTTTGACAAAATATGACCAAAGTCGACTGCTGCAGAATTGTCCTATGAGTTAAAGGGTTAAAGGGAGTTACAATCCAATTTTGTTTAGGTATGTTTTCAATGTTATCTGCTGTGAAGAGATGTCATACATGTGGGAAAGGGTTAAGAATGTTCAACACCGTTTTTCAACAGTTATATCATGACATTGCCTGCATGGCCTATAATTTACTAGAACTTAAACCCATCTTCACTACGGTCATTGTGGAGTGCCCTTGGGCAAGGCACATTTTCTAGCATAGTACTGGTTTGTTTACCCAGGGATCATGAATAATTAAATTTAATTGCGGGCTAAATGACCTTAGCTGTCGATGCGCCATAAAACAATATACATTCATTTAAACCCATCTTATTTATCATGAAATTGATAAGTGAGTGACAGTCCTAACCCTTACTCTGAGTGCCAAGGAAGGGAATCACCCTTTCCCTCATATAGACGCTTTCTGATGCCTCTGCAGCAGACAGCTTTTTGAAAACATAGTGCCAAAAGAAGAAATTGCACAAAACGTGCAATTTCTCCTTTTAATTAATTGAACCAATGTTTTCCACTTTTATTCATAGGTTATCCATTCAATTATAAAGTTTTCTACTTTTTGACAAACTATGTTCAAAAAGTCGTCTGCTGCAGAATTGTCGTATGAGGGAAAGGGTTAATAAAACGATAAACGCTTTGATAGAAAATATAATTATGGAAGATAACATGTGATGATAAATTTCTGTTTTACCAAACCAGGGGAGGTGACAAAAGGTGTCTGTTACTGTTAACACTTTCCCTCATACAGACACATTTTGATGCCTCTGCAGCAGACATTTTTTGACAACCTATTCCTTCTTTTGCCACAATATTTTCAACTCCATTTATTTATTAAACTATCATTTTAATACAGTTTTTTTTTTTTTTTTATATATTTACAGATTTTATATAAATTGTCTGCAGCAATTTTTTTGTATGTGGGAAAGGGTTAAAACCACTCAACCAAAATGGCAAATTCGTGACTTGATATATTAATTAAACTAACTGGTACAATCTGAATCATTTTAAACTGGGTTTTCCCATTTCATGTACAACAGTGATATGTACTGATCGAGTGCTACGTTCATGAATTTGGCAATGTATGACCTTAATATTTTAGTGAAAGTATTTTTCCCAAATTTAATTCATACAAATTGCTGACCTTTAGATCCAGTTTCAGTTCACCCTTTTCCTCATACGACAATTTCTATCATTGAATTGATAACCTATGACTAAAAGTGGAAAACATTGTGGCAGAAGGAGCAAACTATGTAGCCTTTGCAGCGTACAACAGAAAACATCATGGAAAAAGTTATATTGTTCAAAACTTACAATTTCACATTTTCTTACTCTGTTTTCAATATTATTATGTGAACACCTTAGGCGATAAAGAGGGTCCACAAAAGGGACTGCTAAAATGAACCATATGTATCCTGGTCTTCATTAACCCATTTTTCCACATACAAATGCTTTCTGACACCTCTGTAGCAAACGGCTTTTTAAAACATTGAGGCAAATGGAACAATTGCTCATCATCAATTTCTTCGTTAAACGTCACAATATTTTCAACTTTTTTCAATGATAATACTTTCTTTTACACTGTTTTTCCATGTTTTTGTCTAAATGTTTTCAAAGATGTTTTTGATGTATGTGGGAAAAGGTTTTACTTGGTCTTAAATGAATAAACTGGCTGATATCTCTCCATCCAGCTTGTCTCAGACAATCGTTTTATTGCTAACAATTCATGTCGAATTTGACTGATTTACCTGATAATAAGTTTTTAATCGCTTGCTTGAAGATACGTATTCAAACTGTCTGAAATATCTTCAATTTCAAAAGTCATAATTGATACATAGTTGAAAACATTGTAGGAAAAGAAAAAAATGCTCATTATGAATAATTTCTTTTCTAAAAGTTTATTTTAAAAAAATATCTTCTGCATTGGTGCAAAATGTTTTTTCAGACAAAGAGTACTTCACTCTATTTGCCTAAAATACAGGCACTAGACAGAAATATGTGAGTTTTATATACTTAGGGATAAATACAATGACTAAAACAGACTTTAAGGTCAATGACCCAAACAAGAATTGACTAGCTATTAGTACTTGACAGTTCATTATTTGACTGCTGGAGCTCATGTTGTGAAGCCTGTGCTATGCATCAGTCTGACCTGACTGAGAATTAGTTTTATCTTCATTTTTCTCAAATTGGCAATGCATGGTGTCTTCCAAATGCAACGTAGGACAAGTCCATTTTAAAATTTAAGTATTGAAAGGTATATATAACCTGATACTCACCTGTGTTCAAGACCTTGAAAATCTTTTCAAGTAATATACTAATAGTTTACTCTTTCCAACCTGGCAGACATTTTGTTATGTGTTTGCAGCAGACGACTTTTGAAAATGTTATGGCAAAATATGAAAGTGGTCAGAATGAGCAATTTCTCCTCTTATCCCTTTCCCTCATACGACAATTCTGCAGCAGACGACTTTGAACGTATTTTGTCAAAACATAGAAAATCTCCATAATTGAATGGATAACCTATGACAAAAAGTGGAAAACATTGTGGCAAAAGGAGAAATTGCACGTTTTGTACAATTTCTTCTTTTGTCACTATGTTTTCAAAGAGCCGTCTGCTGCAGAGGCGTCGGAAAGCGTCTATATGAGGGAAAGGGTTATATACCAAAATGTTTTCAATTCTATGCAATAATTACACTTTCATTTATTGGAAGCCGCCAAGAGGCGGCTTCCTGTAGGGATGCTTTTAATTTTCGGTCAAGGAGAATATTTAGACCTGCCAGCGTGACCACATACATATCTTGATTTCTCTTTGTCCTTTCTAAGTACATTAATTTAAGGTAATTACTTTTAAAACATCCCTTTTACACTCTATATACATGTATATACATGTGTGAGTTTTACAACATAAAAACAAAAGACAAAAGCCAGTATATTAATTGAATGTATATGTACATTTTATTGAAGCGAAATTCATACTGTATCTACTCTAGACAGTAAAATAGAGAACCCTTCTATTGAATTTGTAAATGTAGTCTGGTTCCTTAAAATTACATGCTATGATATATTACGCAGTAATTAGACGAAGAAGCCTCGTCCCGTATTCACTAAACTTTTCAATTTAGATATTTGTCTAAATCTAAATCTTAATATTTAGTCCACGTTTTAGATTTAATCCGTATTCACCAACGCGTTTTAAAACGATCTCAATTTGGTCTAGTGTGTAAATGTCGTAAGCGGCCACGCAGCGACTCTGGTTCCCGAATCAAGTTAAGAGCTAAAATAAAAGACAGTACCATTCATCTATAGTCTATTTATAGATTTTCATTTTTATCGCAATTTCACATACATTTTTCATTTGCTTTGCTTTTAATAATCTGACTTTCATGTTCAGTACATACTGGATTCAAAGTTAACTTTGAGTACAATTGTCATCGCAAAATGCAGACATGAAAAGATTTAAACCACAGAAATATCTGTTTCAAGATAAATTTCGTTCTTTTTCGCTGTTGCAGTTCCAAATTTCATGAATATCGCGGTAAACACGATATCAATGTATTTTGCCTAGCCAACAACATGTTTTATCATGGATGCGATGTGAACATCCAGAATACTTCAATGAAATGAAATCTTCTGGTTCTTACAAACAAAGTGTGATCGGATTAACTGAACTGTATTTAACTTATCACTGTAAATGTAGACAACATTTCAACTCTTATATCAACTGGTAAATTTACAGTTTGAGAAATAAATTCAAGTAAATTTTCAAGCACTGGTTTAACGTTTTAAAAAAAAATTGAAACTAGTTCCTATGTTAAGCCTTTCCCTTAAACGTAGCACATTAAGTAAAAATTGGAACATCTTGCTAAATGAAGGTATAATTTATGGACATAAAGTAGAAAACATTGTAGCAAAAGGATAAATTCCTCTTGATAAGTTTCTCTTTTTGTCACAATGTTTTCAAAAGTTCCTGCAGCTATTGTCAGTATTTCGTATTACGTGTACATAGAAATACGTTTACTTGATTTTCTGAATGCTAATCACGACACGAGTTCACATCAGTTTCGTCAACTCGAGATTGTTCGTTTGTAATCCGACAGCTTTGATTTTCAATTGCTCAATTTTCCACAATAATTTCAACTCTTTTCAATTATCTTACTATCATTTATAGAGATTTTCTATGTTTTGTACTTGATGATTTTAAAGTCTGTCAGAGTAAACATCATTGACATCATTGTGGCAAAAGGAGAAATTGCTCATAATGAGCAATATCTGCATTTGCCACAATAATTCAACACTTTTCAATTATCATTAGTCGCCGGGCAGAAGCCTGCAACTTCTATTTTTAATAGGTTTTCGGAAATCACATGGGAGGGGGGGTTATTATTTGAATTTTTTTTTTTAAAATGTCTTGAACATTTTACAATTGCGTTTGTTTAAAAACACTAAGTTATGACACATTTAAAATGAAATAAATATTCCGATGTTTTAAGTATGTGCAGTTTCTTTATTCTGACTTGCATTTACGTTTTTGTGTTTTATTTACGAAGACAAAACAGTCCCTATTAGCTAGACTGCTCTACTTTATTTTCATAAACTATGTAATCAAAAGGCGATAACTACAAACCTTTACGTTGCACAGTCTAATTTTTTTTAATACGCGCACCTGCTTGCAAAAGACTATCGATATGAACATCACTTCAAATTCTCCTTTTAATAGATAAGTATCAACATAAACTGGTAACAGAAACAAAAATAAGAAATATTTTGTGAAAATATGTCTCAAATATAAGCCTGTTTATCATTCGTGAACGTCGAAACGCCTTTTCCTCAGTTCGTGACCTAGTTTCATTTTGCCAAAATGTAAACAAAGCGAAGTAACCGGAAGTAAAATGTAAACTTAGAAAAGTGACTTGTTTATGCAGACAAAAAATGACGCACGACGAATTGATTTCTTAAACGTCACGAAACGAGTGCATGGGTCGAATGTAGGAGAAAGATAATATAGAAATGCTTTTTTTGACTCGAATGCAGTGGAATAAAACATGCACTAAAAGCTTTGCCTGATTTTTTATTCACTTTCTTCGATGTCTGACACTACGCCTCGATTTGACACACGAGGGTCAACATTTCGAAAGAATGCTGAAACACCTTATAACAGATAGATAGCTAATATTACACACTTGAATGATTAAATATATGTGATATTAAATGTTTATTTGGCTTGAAACAAATTAAGAGAAGAACAAACTCTGATAAACAATATATTTAGAAATAAAGAAAATCTGCTCTTTCGCACCCAATTAATTTCATACTTGCCACCTATTAAATAGTAATGGGACTCGCAATTGGCATTTCTCTTGCGCCAAACATATATTGTATGCATCAACGATTTAGATAAACAATTTAGCTGATATGTTGTTTCAAATGTGGTCTACTTTTTAAACATATGAGAATAAATTCTAACATCTGTGAAATATTTATTATAATTATTATTAAAAAGGAGGAAGTTCATGTCTTCAGCAATTTAACCGTTTTCTCAATGTTTTAAGCGTTTAAAGGTTTTCATTGTTGCTTCAGACATGGAAAGGGTTTAATAGCTTTTTAATATATGTAGATTTAAATCCCAAAATGTATTAATTTGTTGTGGTTTTATTGACAAATACAAAACATCAAAAATCCTGACCAAAAGAAATCCTGAAATTTGTAGATCTATGTGGAATTTCAAAAATCCTGGAATTAGTCCTTATGAAAATATTATGTGTATGCTCAGACTAATGAAAGTCAAGAATACATGTGTGTTAAAAAATAAATCAATGCAGTCTTTTCCGGCGACATTGATGCCTTGCATCAACTTTCTCTAGTACGATAATTTATAGAGATTTTTTTTTAATTGATAATTTCAAAGTCGTCTACTGCAGATTTGTTTTATGTGGGAAACCCTTATCCATTATCATGACTTACTGATACAAACGAAAAACAGATTTTCTGTGTGTCAGCATTATTTGATAAAACATTATCATAACAAGGCGTGTACAAATAGTTGATTGATTTTGGTACTAATTTAAATTTATCATAACCTCTTGTCCATTTATCTTTAGTATTACATGTCACTTTTTATGATCAGCTTAACTCTAAATTATCTCATTCACTTAAAACACAGACCCTGCCAGGTTAAATATCCTACATAAAACTTATATCTTCAATAATCAATATCAGCATTACTGACTACAGATTAAATTGTATAATTCTAATGTTTGTGGATTTAAATGATCTTTTTTCTTATTTCTTCATGTGAAACGAAATATTGCGGCTTCTCTTTGATGCTTTGCATCAAACATCCGTCTTGTAGAGATTTGTCATAGTTTTAAGTAAAGGTTTTTCAAACATTTTCATGCAGTCATTTATGCTGCAAATTTATTTTATGTTGGAAAGAGTTAAAGCATTGCCAGATTATGATCATAGTTCTTGCCATAGTTTTAACCCTTCCCCTCATATGACTTGGAACTTATTTTGTCAAAATATGGAAAATCTCTTTAATTGAATGGATAACCCTATGACTTAAAGTGGGAAACATTGTGACAAAAGGCGAAATTGCTCATAATTGGCAATTTTAATTTGGCAACAATGTTTTCAACTTGATTTTATAATAACTGTAGTCTTTCATTTATAGAGATTTTCCATATTTTATACTTAACCCTTTCTCTCATACGACAATTCTGCAGCAGATGACTTTGAACATATTTTGTCAAAAAGTAGAAAATCTCTATAATTGAATGGATATTACCTATGACTTAAAGTGGAAAACATTGTGGCAAATGGAGAAATTGCTTGTTTTGAGCAATTTCTTCTTTTGTCACTATGTTTTGAAAAGCCGTCTGCTGCAGAGGCGTCAGAAAGCGTCTATATGGGGGAAAGGGTTAATAGTCCTCTGCTGCAGATTTGTTGTATGTGAAAGTGGGTTAAATATTAGAATGACAAATACATGTAATTTTGAGTGAAAATAAATAGTGGATAGATATATTGAATGAAAATGGGCATTTTAATTGTAAATTGAATCAAATTTAGAAAAGAACAAACTTATAAAAAGTTTTTAAAGAAATTCTTTCTTAAATTGCACCCAATTAATTTCGTACTTGACATTTTTAGCTCGTCTGTTTTTCGAGGTAAAAAAGGTAACCCTTGGCCGCGTCATCTTTGCATGCATGCATCTGCTGTGTTGTCACAAAATCTAAACCTTACCTCAATTAACTCAACAAAGTACTCAGGAGTACTGAAAGTAGGGTTCACAGGAAAACACCAACGATTAAATTAATTCAAAGATGTTGATTAAAAGTACAAAGAAAACATGGATAAGAGTGCGTGAAGGGTTACAACAAATGATAAAGGTCAATAATCTGTTTTCCGTTTACACTAACTGCATAAAAAATAAAAAATAAACTGTTTTTAATTAAGTAATGGAAATGTATGTTGAATTTGTTTGGTGTTAAAGCATAAAAGTCTTCAAATCAGGAAATAGAAAATGAGTGAAAGTATCAACACCAATTGACTATAACCTGGACACTTTCGACAATGATGTTTGTGTGTTTTCATCTCATTTGAAGCCTTGCATAGTAGAAAGTTGATATCGCTTTCCTCTGCTGAATGAATGATAAATTCCTATGTGTTTGAGTGCCTGCATAAATGTAACAGAAAATGAAACTGTCCTTCAACAGTAGATCAACTATTTATGTTAACTATCCCTTGAAAGTTAACTTTAGTAAAACAGGAGTTGTTTTCCGTGTATATTGTAATGCGCCATAAAGAACCAAGCGTGGACTCTCCACAACTTAGAATTATTTTGATAAGTTTAACCACCATAAACAATAAATGTAACTTATATTCTTAAGAAAAAAACCAACATATTGGATATTTTTCGGCGTTTTTTTTATTCATTCAAGAGGGAAAGCGAAAACAAGGCTTGTAATCTGATCCTTCCGCCAATACTGAGCGTGATTACATATTTTTGACTTATGGGTGTCGAGATCTAGCCATCTCAAGGATGTAACCGAATTTCATTTAACATGCAAATTGATCTACAATCAAAACCACTTATATGCATGTTCCCAGAAGGATGTTTTCAACAGTTACTGCGTAATTAGAAAACACTTGCCTATTTTGAGTATTCAAAAAGATTTTGTGAACTATTTTACATTGCGCACACTTATTTTGGCGACTGATGAGTCAACATCCTTTATAATCGTTCTTTTAAATTGCAATAGTCTGGTTTGATTGCTTTGCAATTGAACCAGACTTAAAACTGTTCATTTTCAAATGAAATTAATGTTACACATGTTCTTAGGAACAATACGCATGTCTAAACCAAGTCACATAACTCTGGCTTTGACAATGTGCCTTGGGCTCTCAACAGGTATTTTGCTTGTGCGAAGACAACTTTGAAAACATCCTTGCAAAAATTTGAAAATTCTCCAAAAATGAGGGTTCAATTATTAAAAAGAATTGAAAACTTTGTGGCAAATGGAGAAATTGCTCATTATGTTTTTAAATGTCGACTGCTGCAGATGCTTCAGAATGTGAAAATAGATACACAGAGATGTATGTATACCGGATGCACTGTCATGTCAAATATTCAAGGCAATGAAAGGGGGATATCATGCTAATTTTTATTGAGATCTTCTTTTGTTTAAACAATTTTCATATATCATATAGTTTCCTAAACCCATAGATTCAAGTGGTCATTTGAAGTATTTGTGATTGTGGTCACCCAAAGTTCAAATCTGTTGTGATGTTTATTCAGTAAACTCACAATTTCTTGTTTGATATGTTGAACAACCTTATCTCTTAACCCTTTGTCACATGCAGACACATTTTGGAGCATCTGCGACAGATGGCTTTTGAAAACAATGTGGCTAAAGGAGAAATTGCTCAAAGTGAGCATTTATTCCTTTTGTTAGGATATTTAAAAAAACCACCATCATTTCAAAAGTTTTGCCTAGATATTTTCAAGGTAGTCGACTGCATTAGTTTTGGTGTATGTAGGTAAGGGTCAAACAGCCTCAGGTAACCTGAGGTGAATTGATCTAATCTGATCTTGATCCATACATTTAGTTTGATAACTTTTATCAGATTCCTTCAAGCCATGTCGATTGGAAACTTTGAAAATCTGCTTCTCAAAAAGTCTCTGTCCGATTTCCAAGTATTTTGATAGAAATGTTCTTTAGATGCACCTCCATCATATTTCTTCAAGCCATGTTGATTTGGTGAAAAACATGGCCACCAGAGGGCTGGGCTGTTTTGCCTCATATGGTTATAGTGAAATCTTTAAAAGTCTTCACACAATTATTCTCCATAAGAAGATGATGTGTCATGCACAACAACCCGAGTCACCTACTCTCAAGGTCAAGGTCACAACTTGGGCTCAAACATCTCAGATTTTTCTGACGTGTAGGGACTAGCTGTGTCTTCCACTTGCTGGAATGGATTTGGATATAACTTCACACAATTCTTCTTCATAGCAAGATGATGTGTCAATAAATGAGTGCACAGAAGGTCAGACTTGAAGACTTTGATCCGCAATTTCATGTCTGCAACTCTTGAACTTCACAAATTAAATCAGGACCATTTGAAGACCATGTATGTCAAGGGGCATAACTCTAAGGTGAGGTTTGACAAAATGATGTACGTTTTTCAACTTAAATTTTTTGTTTGGTAGGGGACTTCTGTATTGCTTGCAATGCGATGGTTACATGCAAAACGGTTGTGACTTCATCTTGAACAAGATGTAGTTACAACCGCTTTGCATAAAGTTATCGAATTATACTCCATTTACTTGTTAAAACCTGTACCTAATTATACTGCTATTTTCTTGATGCCGCATTAATTTTGTCAAATAATTCTCAAGGCACCTCTCATATATCATATAAGATGGTTCGCTTATTATAGAATGTAACGGCAGGAGTCCCGCGTGTTCTTGCACCTAACCTTGTCCTGGTCCTATCCCCTATCACTTAGAGTTACCAATTTGTTGGTGTGCACATGCATTTTGTGAAGATTTTGTCAGTCTGTCCGAAATTTCTTGTCTGGGCTGTATCTTCCACATGCTTGAATGGATTTGATATTACTTCACACAATTATTCTCCATAACAAGATGATGTGTCATGCCCATCACCGAGCCACCTAATCCCAAGGTCAAGGTCACAGATTGGGCTCAAACATTGTCTGTCCATAATTTCTTCATATATCATTTAAGGTGGTTCGTTTATTATAGAATCCACAGCCAGGAGTCCCTTCCTTTCTTGCACCCAACCTTGTCCTGGTCATATCTCCTATTACATTTCACTTAGAGTTACCAAATTCGGTATGCACATGCATTTTGTGAAGACTTGTTGCATACCAAAAATGGTCTCTGTGACTCTGACATTGACCTCTGACCCATTTAAAACCCACCTATAGACGCTTTGTGATGCCTCTGCAGCAGATGACTTTTGAAAACATTGTGACCAAAGGTGAAATTGCTCATGATGAGCAATTTCTACTTTGGCCACATGTTTTCAACTTTATTTAACAATTTTAAAGATATCTTTTATGGAGATTTTTTCAGGTTTTTGTCACTGTGTGTTTTAAGTCGTCTGCTGCAGATTTGTTGTATGTGGGAAAGGGTTAAAAAAAACTTTGACCAGGCCAGAATTATGAATTATGCTATCACATCTAAAGTTACCAAATACATTATAAAGGTACATTTTGGGAAGACTTTGTTTTGCCTAACAAACTACTCTCATTGTGACCTTGATCACTTGGGAAGAGACACAAATTTGCCTTTTGTCAAAATATTTTCTCACTTTTTTCAGAAATTATAATTTTTCCATATTAATGCATGCTTACCAACCCTCCAGATTCAATTGCGAGTCTCACAATTTGGATAGGGTTACCCAAACCCATGATGATCGTGTGGGAGAAACTCACGATTATCGAAATTTAAAAAAAAATGTACTCAAAATTACTACTACCATTTTCTAACATTAACATCTTAATCAATGATTAAATGTCCTCTCTTTCAACAAGTTCAAAACAATGTGTCAACTAAATGATTACGTAATTTTATTCTCTCTTAACAAAGATTCCAGGTTTTCATTAAAAAGTTGTTAAGATGCTTATTTTTCTTGGATGCAATATGAAAAGTCGTTGACAAAACAGACAACTTGCCTGATTTTCTAGTTAACTATTTTTTTTAATGCTAATTACATACAGTAATATATTCTGTTAAATAGAAAACATTCTCAAAATGAGTCTTTTTTTAATTCTTTTCCTATATATATTGAAAGTATTGTCTCCGCATAGTTTATAATCTAAATTCCGTTAAATTGTGAACATTTCTACTGTTAAATTCATAGTGATGAAAATGTCCCACTTCAAACCCCAATCTCCCACTTAGAGATCATGAAACTCCCCCTTGAGGATGAGAAAAGGTTGGTAAGCATGAAATTTAATGCCATGGTGTTATCAAAGTCAACTGAAGCAAATAAAACTAAAATAAAATACTAAGCAACCAAAAAACACCAAAACATTGTCCAATAACGGGAAATTGCTTTTTCTTCAACTACTGTATCAATATCACAGAAAGCTTGTAGTGGCAAATTTCTCGTGTTTTGCAGTGCTGCAATAAAATATGTTCATTTGTTCAGATCACCCACAGCTTTCTTTAGAAGATTTCCATGTAAAAGACTTAAGCCACCTGCTAATGATGTAACAGTAATGAGTCATAACAAATTATTACAATCTATTGGATGCACACTTACAGGCCATACTTACGGTAACCCTTTCCAGCATACACCAAACTTTGAAATCGTTAAAATCTTAAATATGGAAGCTCTCTATAGATTGAAAGAACTATAACTGAATCGTAACAGTTGAAAACATTGTTTCAGAGGAGAAATTGCTCAGTATGCAAGCAATTTCTAATTTTGTCACAATGTTTTCAAAAGTCGACTCCTGCAGATCATCAGAAAATTCGAGGGCTTGGCGTGAAACAGTTGTAACTAAAAACCTATTTTGAAAACCCTGGTTTAGGGGCAGTTTTGACCCCTTTGTAAACAATGCAAATGTAGGTGCCATTGCTCAGAACGAGCAATGGCACCTAAATTTCCATTGTTTACCAAGAAAAATGATTTAACGCTTATAAAAACTATATGGCAGGGTAATTAACCTTGGTAAAAAATTACCAATTTTAGTTACAACCGTTTCGCACCAAGCCCTCGAAATGGTCTGTATGTGGTCAAGGATTAAATGCTGGAAGCTTTAGATAAAGTACATTTTTCATACTCTAAAATCATTAATTGTCACCTCCAGAACCTATGTTGTTGGTACTCAAAAGAATCGTCTTAGTGAGCCGATTCTTTAGAGTACTCGCAACATAGGTTTTAATGACTATTAACCCTTTCCCTCATACGACAATTCTGCAGACGACTTTGAACGTATTTTGTCAAAACATAGAAAATCTCCATAATTGAATGGATAACCTGTGACAAAAAGTGGAAAACATTGTGGCAAAAGGAGAAATTGCACGTTTTGTGCAATAATGAATTTCTTCTTTTGTCACTATGTTTTCGAAAAAGCCGTCTGCTGCAGAGGCGTCAGAAATTATCTAAATGAGGGAAAGGGTTAACATAGATATCATGGAAGAAAGACCTATTTACTCCTCCTTATCTAGTCCTCTATAGAAGAATGATAAACATCACCTGTTAACCCTTTCCCACTTGCAGACGCATTCCGACGCATTTGCAGCAGACGTCATTTGAAAACATAGTGACAAAAGAAGAAATTGAACAGAACGTGCAATTTCTCCTTTTGTCACAATGTTTTCAACTTTTTGTCATAGGTTATCCATTTAATTATTGAGATTTTCTATGTTTTGACAAAATATGTTCAAAGTCGTCTGCTGCAGAATTGTCTATGTGGGAAAGGGTAAAGATATTGTGTAATAGATCTATTCCCAAACAAAACATTTTTATATTGTCTCAAACAAGCTTATATAATGTTCTCAACCCAAAATTATTTTGCAGCCATCATTTGATTAATGTTTTACCAAACTTCAATCCTTTCCCATGTGCAGCCATATTTTGATACATTTGCAGGAGACCACATTTAAAGACATTGTGGAACAAGAGTTGTCGGAGGACAATATAGCTCGCCTATCAGGGCCTAGTTCAGAACAGTTATAGCATGGGTAAAAGTCCAAAATCCAAAAGTGGAATTATTCAGTTGAAATTGAATTTACAAAAGAAAGACAAGAATTACGCGTAATTAAATGTCTCGCTGTCCCCTGCTTTGACTATCAAGCAAGTGTTATAGACAAGAAGTAAAATAACAAAACTCTAACATTGAGCTAAACACACAAAAAAAAAATGATAAGTTCAAAAATACAAGAAATTTAAAAATTCTTTTTTTTACCTGAACGCAAAGTTCCAAAATTCAAGAAAAAAAACAACAAATAACAAAATGAGCTAAACGCAAAATTCAAAAATACAAGAAATTCAAAAAAAAATTTGAACAAAACGCAAATTATACAAGAAATTCAAAAAAAAATTGAAATTAATCCAACAAAATATGAAGAAGCTATGTCCAATTCTCAAAATCAACCAAAAATCAAATGTTTTACCCCCAAAAAAGGCCACACTCAGCATCTTCAGCGTACAATGTGCAGAAGGGTATTAGATGTAACTATATTCCAAATATGAAAGCCCTAGTACCAGTACTTATTGAGAAAAATAAAAAAATCGAAACTTTAACATTGAGCTAAACGCAAAATTGAAAAATACAAGAAATGAAAAAGAAAAAAATCCAAATGTTTGAAAAAACTCCATTCAAGAGTTATGGGACTTGACATACAAGGTTATCTAATGACCCTGAATAAGTTTGTGAAGTTTCAAAGCAACAGCATACACAGTGTCTAAGTAAAGGCCTTGCATACAAAGGTTTGACCAAAATTCTAAGTCCAAAAAGTGGCACAATTCATTCACAATCCATTCCAGAGTTAAGGGACTTGACATACAAGGTCATCTAATGACCCTGAATAAGTGTGTGAAGTTTCAAAGCAACAGCATACACAGTGTCTGAGAAAAGGCCTTGCATGCAAAGGTTTGACCAAAATTCTAAGTCCAAAAAGGGGCACAATTCAGTAAAAATCCATTCCAGAGTTATGGGACTTGACATACAAGGTCATCTAATGACCCTGAATAAGTGTGTGAAGTTGTTTCAAAGCTACAGCATACACAGTGTCTGAGAAAAGGCCTTGCATGCAAAGGTTTGACCAAGCTGGCAACGCCAACGCCAACGCTGAAGTGATTACATATTAAGCTCCCCTATTTCTTTGAATAGGCGAGCTAAAAATACAAGAAATGAAAAAGAAAAAAATCCATTCCAGAGTTATGGGACTTGACATACAAGGTCATCTAATGACCCTGAATAAGTGTGTGAAGTTTCAAAGCAACAGCATACACAGTGTCTGAGTAAAGGCCTTGCACGAAAAGGTTTGACCAAGCTGCCAAAGCGGACGCCGGGGTGATTACATGTATAACCTCCCCTATTTCTTCGAATAGGCGAGCTAAAAAGCAGAAATGTATTACAATAATTATACTTTCATTTATATAGAGTTTTTCCATAGTTTTTTATGAATGCTTTATAAGTCATCTGCTTCATATTTGTTGTATATGTGGGGAAGGCTTAACTTAAAAGACTTCTTTTAAATTTCCCTTTCCCACATAAAAGCTTTAGAAGCAGACAATTTGAAAACATGTTGGCAAAATTATGGAAAATAATGGGAAGCTTTATTATTGAAAAGAGTAAATTTTACTACTGCATTTACTGAGGCATTGAAATTTGTCTGGAAAAGGATTATAGTAATTACTTGTGGTTCAAAAGTAAGTGTTTTTGAAAGAAGCATAATGGTATGAGGTTTAATTGATGGCTTAACGATAACTGCAGCCAAGTGAGTGCAAAAAAAGTAGCAAGCAGTTTATTTGGGGAATAATAAAGAATTCACCTGCTATGTTATTGTGTAATAGATCTGGATAAAATCAAGCAGAGGTCCAGATAAGGAGGGGTATTCAGCTATTTTTCCCACAATTTCTCTCTTATTATTAAAGCAAACCCTATGTCTTGGGTATACTCAAAAGAATTGTCTCACTGAGACAATTCTTTTGAATACCCACAACATAGGGTTAGAGTGTCAAATAAGGATTTTAGATCAGGCAAAAGGCCCCTTATCTAGAGCTCAGATATATACTGGTAGCTGTCTGAGCTAAAACAAATGTAACATCTGAACATCATCAAAATGATACCCCTTTCGTAAAAACTTTGGGTGCATATTTCTGGAACTATAGGAATCGGCTGTGGTCGAGTGGTTAGCGTCGGGGATTTCGAAACCAGGTGTCCCGGGTTCGATTCCCAGTCGCGGCAATTCGGTCATGGTGGAGTGCCCTTGGGCAAGGCACATTTTCTAGCCTAGTACTGGTTTGTTCACCCAGGGAACATGAATAATAAAATTTAAATGCGCGCTAAATGACCTTAGCTGTCGATGCGCCATAAAACAATATACATTCTGGAACTATATATTTAAAACCCTTTCTAACATAGAATAAATCTGCAGGAGACAAACTTTAATCATCTCAAACCCTATGTTGTGGGTACTCAGTGAGACGATTCTTTTGAGTACCCGCAACAAAGGGTTTGGTTTGGTAATATTATATACCGAGGGCTTGGTGTGAAACGGTTGTAACTAAAAACCTATTTTGAAAACCCTGGTTTAGGGGCAACTTTGACCCTTTTGTTAAAACAATGCAAATTTAGGTGCCATTGCTCAGAACGAGCAATGGCACCTAAATTGCCATTGTTTACCAAGAAAAATGATTTAACACTTATAAAGACTTTATGGTGAGGTGATTAACCTTGGTAAAAAAAATACCAATTTTAGTTACAACCGTTTCACGCCAAGCCCTCAATATATATTTTTGGGAAAGTAGGACCAGTTCATTCCTCTGTGG